>CABHPP010133444.1:0-15132 GCA_902168425.1 Peromyscus attwateri
GGAGGGAGATAGCATTAAAGGACTGTGGTGAAGACAACTCACCAAGAGAACGTTCGCCAGCAATGAAGTGATAAGGACCAGCCAGGTTAGCCCGATCAGAAACTACCAAGCGTTTGCATCATTTCTAGACCACCTCTGAGACAGCTTGAAGGGAAATGTCCCCTACAGGCTCCTGTATGTGAGCACTTGCTCCCCCAGTGGTAACACTGATTGGGTCGGTGTTATGGAACCTTTAGGAAGTATGTCACTGGGGACCTGTGATGGGCTTTGAGGGTTTGTAGTCTTGGCCCACTTTCTGCTTTTTCTCTGGGCTTCCTGTGTGGATAAAAATTTGATTGGCCAGCTTGCTGCTCCTTGCACCATATGCCACGCCTTCCCAGCCATGATGGAATTTACCCTTTGGAACCACAAGCCAAAATAAGCTCTTTCTTCCTTAAACTGCTTAGGTCGTGGTATTTGACTAGAGCAACAGAAACGCATCTAGGATCATGCTGTGGATGATTGGCTGATAAATAAAACGCTGATTGGTCAGTAGCCAGGCAGGAAGTATAGGAAGGACAAAGAGGGGAGGAGAATTCTGGGAAGTGGAAGGCTGAGGCAGAGAGACGCTGCCAGCTGCTGTGATGAGAAGCAACATGTTAAGATACCGGTAAGCCACGAGCCACATGGCAACTTATAGATTAATAGAAATGGGTTAATTTGAGATATAAGAACAGCTAGCAAGAAGCCTGGGCCATTAGGCCATACAGTTTGTAAATAATATAAGTCTCTGTGATGTTTGCTTGGGTCTGAGGGCCGCGGGAGCTGGGCAGGAACAGGATAACTTCAGCTACAGGATCATCTCTTGCTCGTTTATTGGTTTTTATCTGTAATTGGTAGTTTTCAAATGCCGAGAACATCTGTGTGATTTCACGGCAACCTAAGGAGATGGACGACAACACAAATTTTCCAGAAAACAATTATCTCCAACTCCTAAGATGTGTGCCAGACCTCCACCACTTGAGTAGCTTATAGAAACAGAAATGTGTTCCCTCCCTTCTGGAAACCGTGGGTCTAAGGTTTCGGCAGGGATGACTCCCTGTGGGGACTCAGAGGAAAAATCTGTACCATGCCTCTCCCTTGGATTCTTGTGGCTGCTGGAAACCCAAGGGCCACCTTAGTTTGTGGCAGCCTCATTCCAGTCTCTGGTGGGGAGCCTGTCCATTTATTAGGGCCCATCCTGACCCAAAATGATCTCATCTAGATTAGAAATGCACAGGTGTTATTTTAAAATAAAGGCACATTCTGAGGCTCTGAATAGATAAGAATTTTGTAAGGACATCACAAAATCTACTAGAACAGGTGAATTTTAACACTCTGAAATCTGTTAGATTTCACTAGTCAGGAGCCATGTTAAAGGGTCAGAGAGAAAAATCAGACTGCCCATTGGGTTGACATCACATTCAGTTCACACAGTCTCAGCGTTCTCATTCACTTGGTGTCTCTTCCTAGGACAGGAAGTTCCTTCATAACAGGAACAATTTATTACTGTTTTCTGTGTCTCTTTGCTTAGCAAAGCCCGTGTTGTACAGTAAGCACTCAATAAACATCTGCTAAATGAATGAAGTTTCATAAAATGGAATGCCCGAGCCCTAGATCAACTCCACTCTTGCAATCCTGTGCAAAGATCGGGGAATGTCACAAAAGAAGAGGTAGAAAGGATGTAAGAGCTGGAGGGTGGAGAGAAAGTGTGTGCAAGGCTGTCCTCTCGACATGGTACGACCTTTGCACTCATGAGTTCACAGCCGCTGCCGTTACCAGCCCAAAATCAAGTCAGTGTAGATGAGGGAGTGGCTCATGAGGCCCCTAACCCCTATCTGGGGAGTTTTGGAAACTGATACCTGCTGAGGGAGGGAGATTAAATTTTCTTTAAAAATATGGCCTCTGATAGGTCACCCACACTCCAGTGGATGGTCCCATACCTATATGCATGTGGGTAGACCTAAATGGATTTAGTGGATAAGAAAGAAAAAAGGAAGGAAGGAAGGAAGGAAGGAAGGAAGGAAGGAGGGAAGGAAGGAGGGAGGGAGGGAGGGAGGGAGGGAGGGAGAGAGGAGCCAAGTTCCAGGAATCCAGTCGAGGAGAGAGAAGAGGGATTCTGCGAGCAAGGGGCATCAAGATGATGATGGGGAAATCTACAGATACAACTGAACCGAGCTAGTGAGAACTCATGCAATTTAGATCAACAGCTGTGGAGCCTGCATGGGACTGGACTAGGCCCTCTGCATATCGTGGCAGTTGTGTAGCATGACCTGCCTGGGGGGGCGGGGGTGCTGGCAGTAGGATCAGAGTCCATCCCTGGTGCATGAGCAGGCCTTTTAGAGTCCACTTCGATGATAGGACACCTGGCACAGCCTTGGGGCAGGGGGAGGGCCTTGGACCTGCCTCTACTAAATGTATCTTCCCATGGGAGGCCTTACCTTCTTGTAGGAGGGAATGGGGAGGTAGGTTGGAAGGGGGAGGATGGGGGGGGGCAGAAGGAGGGAAGAGGGGGAGCTTTGGTACGTAAAATGAATAAAATCTTTTCTTTGCCGGGCGGTGGTGGCACAGGCCTTTAATCCCAGCACTCGGGAGGCAGAGCCAGGCGGATCTCTGTGAGTTCGAGGCCAGCCTGGGCTACAGAGTGAGTTCCAGGACAGGCACCAAAACTACATGGAGAAACCCTGTCTCAAAAAACCCAAAATAAATAAATAAATAAAGGTTCTGAGGGGTTAAGTAACTTATCTAGACATCTGGAATTGGAAAATGGCTGAACTCCATCTTATCTCAAGTCTCCTAACCCAAAACCCACGTCATCTGTCACACTGGGCTCTGGTAGCTATCCCAAGCATTGCTTAAAGGTCACGGAAGTGAGGTAGAGTTGCAAACACAGATTTCTGGTTGATTTTCAAAAGCTCAGTGTTTTCCCCAGGATATTAGGGCTTGAACCCTACATCCCATCTCACCCTTCACACACTACGCTCTTCACTGCTAAGCAGGATATACCCACTTCTCAAAGAAGGGTGGCAAATCCTTTATGTACGGCAGAGAACCCATCAGCATTTCTTCACCCATCACTCAAGAAACATTTCAGCAGAATCCTTCAAGCATTGGTGCTGGCGAGTCTCCAGGACCCTTTCAGCTGTGCTTAAAGTAACTTTAGCTCTCACCTTGTGAAAAGAAGAGAACTCTAGGGGAGAAAAAGTACACACACAAATAAAAATGGTTTTTTTTTCCTTCCCTGAACCCCACACCTTCCAGAAATAGCCCTGATATCAAGTAATAAAAGTACAAATGACATTTTCAAGGTCTAGAATGGAGAAACAAGCAAAAAATAGAATATTTAATCAATGAAAATATTCTTGGAATTTGAAACATCTGGGAGAGCCTGGGTGGCTGTTGGGAGCCTGAAAAGGGACAGGGCTATAAGGGACTTGACCTTCTCACCCTGAGTTTATCTACAACTGCAGCTGAACAGCCTGCTCTGAAAGTCCCAGAGGAATAACCTTAGCAGACATGATGCATTAAGGAAGGGGCAATTGTTCAGACAGGCTAAAGGCTGACAGAGCATGTATATCACACCACCATCCTAGTAGATCTAAAACAATATTCTTGGTTGGGGTTCATTGTTTTTAATTACATGTTACTTATCAAATAAAGCTCCTCCAAACACTAGAATTTAATCCAGACATAAAGACGTCCCCAAATACTAATGATGTTCTTGTGGGAACACCTGTGCGAACTGAACAAACTAACAGTCTCGTCCCCTCTCTACCAGTTTTTCTCCATTCATAGGAGGGTGACAATGAAGGATGAATGAGGAAACACAGGGGCCAACTCACGTGAAACAACTCAGGAAGATTCTTTACAGGGTCTGCCTTCTTCAACCTTCTTTTCATGGAAGATCTGGCCTCAGAACCCAAAGACATATGATAGCTACTCTTAGAACACCAGAAGAGCCATGTTGTACCCTATTGCAAACTCTGTGTGGACTGTCTGTTCTCTGCCTTACCCTTGGACTCAAGCATGAAGTAAGGGGGGGGGGGTGAGGCGAGGGAGGGCGGAATCCTTGGAAGAATGGCTGGTAAATAAAGATAGTGTTGTCATTTCCTGTCCTCTCCTCTGCTTTCTCAGTGTATCATCTCATCTTGATCTCAGTCCTAGGAAGTCAGTGTATTATATATCTGAGTCAGAAAGGAAGCTCGAAGGGTGCCCAGCCATGACCATACACTGTTAAGGCACGCACCTGGGATTCAACCCTAATTTGTAGTCATTCTGCCAGGATCAAGTCATGTGTCTCTCTCATCACCTATTCTCCTTCCTTGATCTTTGAGCAATAAGCCACTACCCAACAAAGCCTTCAGTTTGGTTTGCCTATCTTCAAGCCAACACTTCTTCTCAAGAATGAGGTCATCGTCATGGTTCCAAAAGCATCATTAACATAAGTGTTGCCATGTTATGCCCATGTTTATGTCATTCAACCTAGCAGAGTATCCTACACCAAACAAGCATAAATGTATCCAATGAATTAACAATAAAGTAGCTAATGAGGAAGATAATGTTAATACCATGAAATTGAAGAAGAAGGAGGCACAGAGGATAGAGTAATTGCTCACTCCACTTCCTGTTCATTGTCTTGTTGAGGAGTGGTTCTTTCTCATTGTCCTGAGGGTCCCTGCAGACAGCCTCTGCTCACTCCCTGACCACTGTTGACACTCAGATGATCCGTGGCTATCTCAGAGCCTCAGCAGCCAACAGGTCCATTTGGCCACTAGAGGACTCTCCTCTGTGTCACCCCAATAGTCTGTCTATTCATTGCGCTTACAGAAAAGCAAGTGGCTGAGAAATGGGACATGTGGAGAAAAAGAGATTGTGTTTTCTTTTCCCTGTAGATAGTCTTTAGAATGTGACCACTAAGTGTGTTGGCAACCCCATCAGTGTAAAGCTAAGCTTATTTCCTTATTGTTCTCATTTTTTAAATGTGTAATTATCATAACTGTAGGGAAAAGGGGCTAGCTAAAGAAACCCACCCTGATCCTGGAGCCCAGAACCAGGGAAAGAAACAGTCTGGATCTGGGACCTGAGCCAGAGAAAGAAACACTTCATCCCTGAACCCAGAACCAAAGAAACATGCCCTGACTCTGAAACCAGTGCCAAAGAAACATACTTTGTCCCTACAGTCAGAGCCAGTGAAAGAAATATGCCCTGGCCTTAGAATTAGAGCCAAAAAGCTAAGAAAGGCCAGTGAAAGAAACAGTTTGGCTCTGAAATCAGAGCCATCTCTGCGCCTGACCAACTGATCAGTGAAACCAACTAATCACAGAGCAGGAAACCAACCAATCCCTGAGCACCCTGACCCTGGAGCCCAGAACCAGTGAAAGAAACACAGCCTGGATCTGGGACCTGAGCCAGTGAAAGAAACACTTTATTCCTGAACCCAGAACCAAAGAAACATGCCCTGACTCTGAAATCAGTGCCAAAGAAACACTCTTTGTCCCTAGAATCACAACCAGTGAAAGAAATATGCCCTGCCTTAGAATTAGAGTCTAAAAGCTAAGAAAGGCCAGTGAAAGAAACACAGTTTGGCTCTGAATCTCTGCCCCTGACCAACAAAACTAACCAATCCCTGAACAGAAAAAAAACAACCAACCCCTGGACAGAAAGTCTTCTTTCTGGAGAAACTCTGTCCCTAAGAAATCCTATATAAACCACCCTGCCTGTTCAGCTGTGGGCTGTTCTTTCCCACCCTGGTAGAGGCAGCCACTCTCCTGGACTCCTCCTTCCCAAATAAATCTTTTTCTCTGAAGAGACTCGGGTGTGAAGATCTTCATTCTCAGGCACAGGAGAAGAACCTTGCTAAGACGTCCCTTAGGGGACTGAGCAGAAAAAAACCTTCAGAGACTTTCCCTTAGTGGGGCTGAGTAAGGCAGAACAGAACAGAAGAACCTTGCTGAGATGTTCCTTAGGGGATTCAGCAAGGTGGAGCAGAAAAAGTAACAACTTATTGCCGGGGCCGAAGGAGATTGGTACATTTCTGCAGGGGTTTCCTCTTTAGCAGAGTGAAGCAAAAGAAGCAACATCTTGGGCCAGAGAAAAAGTAGAGCTCTGCTGGGAAGCCCCCTTAAGTTGGGGTGGAGCAAAGCTCAGTTATAGCGGCTCTCCAGGAAAGGATAGCTGTATCCTGAGCGGAGACCATCCCCCACCGCACCCCAACTCCAGGTATCGCCTGACTCCCCTGAGCAGTCAGGATACCTTTCCCTCCAGAGCTGAGCTGTCCCATTGCAGCTCCAGCTGCTAGAGGTGTCCTAGCAGCTCAAAGTATAGCCTGATTTCCCAGAGTAGTCAGGATACCTTTCCCCCAGAGTTGCAACACTCTCTTACAATAACAGTTTCATGTTAGGCTAAATTGACCATGATGTGTGTAAGGAGTGGAAATTTTGCCTCTTAAATGGCAAGGGAAGTGTGTGCTGTTGCAGGCAAGCTGCAAGGGCTATACCTACTGTGTCAAAGATGAATGGGACTGGCGTTCCCATCTGGGATTCATCTTCACTGTATAGAATTGCAAGAAAACAGCATACATCTCTTTTCTGACTCCATACATTTTTCCATTCATTGTGTTCCCAGGTCCTGGTGCTGTTTTCCACAATGGGAGACTCTTAATTCTATGTTCCCAACTCCCAGAATCGTGTTTCCTTCTTTTTCTGTTGTCTTGATGTTTATAATACTGGGCAGAGCTTTGGGGAGGATCATAGAGTGTGATCTCTATCTTACGAAACATAAACTATGTACCCATTGCATGGTATTATAAGTCTGACATTTGCTTGGGATGAAGGATACATATAGGAGTGTCCCCTCTATTTATTTATATTAAAGTTCAATGAGTTGAAGATTTAATTCTTACAGTTCAGGGTGACAAAACGCTTGGGTCATGTTTCCCATACTGCAGATTTCATTAAGTCACTACCAAAGCCTGTTCTGTAGTTCCAAAAAATTAATGTATGCTCATTCTAAATTGATTTCTCAGTATTCTGTGTCCAAACTGAGTGGTGTCTTCAGCAATATGGTCTTACCATCTAGTTAGGGTAGAAAACCAAGAGCAGTGCCAATAGCCTATGTTGTTCTGGGTGCCCCTGGGGGCTCCTTAACCAATAACTCATAGAGAGGTATTCCATGCCTGGCACTGAGATTTTTTCCTTAAATTACCCATGTCATTAACTCATGAAAAGCATTTCTGTTCAAACTTGTGTGTGTGTGTGTGTGTGTGTGTGTGTGTGTATGTGTGTGATTTTTCAATTAGAGATTTCCAAAGGCTTTTTCATGCCTCTTTAGCTCTGTCTAGCCCAACCTCACCCTCTCCTCTCCCTAAACCCTTATTCCCACTTAAACCTTTAACCCAAGTATTTCATTTCTCTCCATTCTGTCACCTATATTCTAGACTGAATAACTTTTTTATTTATTTGAGCACAATACTGGGAATTTCATATATATTTCTCATTTAAATATCCCAGTAACTCTTTAAGGCCTTTAACTTCCCATGGGAGGCCTTACCTTCTTGTAGGAGGGAATGGGGGGTGGGTTGGGGTGAGAGGCTGGAGGGGAAGGAGGAAGGAAGAGGGGTATCTGTGACTGGTATATAAAATGAATAAAACATTTCTTAATAAAAAAAATTATTTTGATCATAAAGGGACCTTTTTTCACAATTCAACGTAAAGGGAATAAGCTGGGATATAGTTCAGTGCTATAGTGCTTGCCTGGCATGAATAAGGCACTGGGTTCAAACCTCATTTACAAAAACAAATGACATGTGTTACTGTGGTGGATATATGACATTGGGTTCCCTATTAGGATGCACAAAAAGGAATTTCCCATGAGAAATGCATGCCTAAATACTGACACAAGATACAAGGATAAATGTCTCTGCTACTTTTTTTTTTAAATAAAAACAGCCAACCAAGCCAGACATAGTAGAGTATGCCTTTAATCCCAGCACTCAGGTGGTAGAGGCAGGAGGAACTCTGTGAGTTCAGTCTGGTCTACATAGAGAATTCCAGGACAACCAGAGAAACCCTATCTCAAAACAAAACAAAAACCAGCCAAACAAAATGAATACAATAAAGGTCCAGAAAATGGAGTGATATAAAGGGTGAAAGGAAATAATGGAAAAGGAAGGACTAAATAAGGTGGGGGTGGGAAGAAAGAGTAGCAGAGGGAATGTGGGGAGGGATAACTAAACACAAAAAAAGTCATATTAATGTGGCCTGGGTTGCTGCCAAGTGCCATGTCTTGGTCTGTGGCCCTAACACAGCCACAGCAAAGGGGTCTGTGTTGATGCCCATAGATCTTATTACCCCTGAGGACCCTGAAGATGTCTGGAGTCTGGGCCACCACCTGCCATGTTGGTGTCCCAAATGTGTGCCCCGACAGGGGCCATGCTTATCTAAGAGGCCTACACTGCCACTCAGGTCCATAGAGACCTCTGGGCCCAGATTGCTGCCAGAGGCCGTGTCTGGGTCCTTGGTCCTGCTGCAGCCAGGCTCTAGTTGACATTTGTGGCTCCTCTTGCCACTGAGGGATGTACAGAGGCCCACAGTCTGAGCTACGTTGGTCTTTGAGGGTGAAGTTGCCACTGGGGCCATACAGACCTGGGTGGCCTGTCCTGCAGCAGCCAGGGTCTGCATTGATGTCCATGGCTCCTGCTATCATCAAAGACCAAGCAGATACCTGGGGTCTGGGATGCCCTCTGGGGACATGTTGGCATTCAAGGACCATACCACCACTGGGGTCATGCTGATCTGGGCAACCTGCAATATCAACTAGGACTATGATGACATCCAGACCCTGGCTGCTGTTAAGGACCATGTCTGGGTCCCTGGCCCATGTTGCCACCAAAGGCCACATCGATGCCCAGGATCTGGGCCACTACCTGTGGTCATGGTTTCTGAGGGTTGTTCCACTGCCAAGCTCATACAGACCTGAGTGACATGCACTGCCAGCAGGGGCCAAGATGTCATATGAGCCCAAGCTATGGCCAGGGCCATGTCTGGGTCCATGGCCCTGCCACAGCCAGCGTCTGCATTGATGTCTGAGGCTCCTATTGCCATCAAAGGCCATGTGGATGCTCATGATCTGGGCCACCACCTGGGGCCATGGGGGGGGGGGGGCGGGGTTGAGGGCCATGCTGCAGCTGGTTCCATGCTGATCTGAATGACCTGTACTGTCAATTATGGCCAAGGTGACATCTGGGCCCAGGCTGCTACCAAGGACCATGTCTGGGTGCATGGTCCAACTGCAGCTGGGGTCTGTGCTGATATCCACAGCAGCCCAAGGGCTACACAGATTTCAGGGGTCTGGGCCACCATCTAGGGCCATGTTAATGTCTGAGGGCTGAGCCTCTGCTGAGACCATACAGATCTGAGTGGCCTGTGCTGCCACCTGGGGCCTTGGTGTCATCTGGGCCTGGGCTGCTGCCAATGGCCATATCTGAGTCTGTAGGGGCAAGTTTTCCTGTGTCCTGCCTGGTCCCACAGCCACCCAGTCCTAAGTAAACACACAGAGGCTTATATTACTTACAAACTGTATGGCCAATGGGTCAGGCTTCTTGCTAGTTAGCTCTTATAATTTAACTCAACCCATTTCTATTAATCTATAGGTTGCCATGTGGCCATGGTGTTGCTAGTCTGCTGGCATCTTGTTGCTCCTTGGGGAGTGGGCTGGCGTCTCTCTGCCTCTGCCTTTCTTCTTTCTGTCTCTCTTGGATTTCCCACATGGCCATAACCTGACTTGCCATAGGCCAGAGCAGCATCTTTATTAACCAATCATAGCAACATATATTCACAGCATACAGAAAGACCATCCCACAGCATGGGTCCATGGTCTTGCCTTAGCCATGGTCTGTGTTGATGTCTGTGGCTGCTGTTATCACCGAAAGCAGTGAGGATAGGAATGCACAGTGTTGGCCCTGCTTCTCACTGACTACAGTATTATGGAAAACTGGCTCTGCCCCTCACTAACTGTTGCACTCAGGAGAGCAGGTCCTGCACCTCGTCTGGGCAGCACAGTAGAGCTGTTCCTGTTGGGGGCTGGGGGTGTTTACAGGGGAGCCTTCCCTGAAGTTGTGAAAGTGGGAGAGCTAGTCCCACTGTCTGTCATGTGGTGGTGTGGGCAAGGGAGAGATGCCTCCTTTGCCACCTACTGCAGGTGGGAAAAGCTGGTCCCAAGGTCACAAGAGTGGGAAAGCTAACCCTGCCCTTCACCAGCTGCAGCGCTCGGGAGAGCAGGCCCTACACTTTGCTCAGGCAGCAGAGTAGAGCTGACCCTGTTGATAGTAACGCAGGCGACCTGGCCCCACAAATGTGCATGGGATATCTGGCCCTACCCCTCGTCTGCCATACAGTGTGGAGTGGGTGTGGAAGAGGTGACTTCCCCCCTCTCCCACCCCTCACTGCCTGTGGCAGGTGTGAGAACTGGCCCTGAGGTCATGAGAGTGGGAGAATTGGCACTGTCCCCTCACTGGCACCTTACCCAGGGCAGCACAGTAGAACTGACCCTGTTGGTGGGTAACAGGAGATCTGGCCCTGAGGGCAAGATAGCAGGAGAGCTGACCCCCCTATCTGCTATGTGGTAGCATGGGTGAGGGAAAGATGCCCTCCCCACCTTGCCCCTTGCCACCTGTGGCAGGCAGGAGAGCCAACCTTGGGGGCTTGAGAATGGAAGATGTGGCCCTGCCGCTCACCAACTGCAGCAATCAGGAGAGCCAGCCCTGTGCCTCTTCCTGGGCAAAACAGTAAAGCGGGCCCTAATGGTGTGAGTGCAGGTGAGCCAAACCCAGGGACATGAGAGGAGAAGAACTGGCCCCACTCCTTGCTGCCTGCTGAATTGGGTGAGCTTGCCAGGGTAGTGCTGGAGAGCTCACCCAGGTGGTGATGATGAGGGAAAGCTGGTAGGCTAACCAACCCAGCTACCACCCAGACCAAAAACAAGGCTATGAGTTGGCCCACCCCAACATCCACCTCGTCTCTGAACTACTGGAGCATGTGAAGGGGCCAGACCTGCAGATCCAAAGCTGCAGGATCTCCATAACACAGGGCCCAGTATTGTTAGTTTAGCAGAAGTCAGAAGCCTTGAACCTGACCAATGACTCATTGCAATAAATACTTAAAAGTAAAGATATATGGACTAAAGTGTAAACTGTGTGAGTCAAGGGGCCACACTACAGCTTCCGTGCAGGAATTTTTTTCTTTTTTTTTTTTTTGTTTGTTTGTTTTTGTTTTCTGGTTTTATTTTTAAATTTTGTTTTGTTTTGGGGGAGCTTGCAAGGGCAAAGGGCAGAAGCAAGGGGACAGGGAGATGAGTGGGATCGGGGTGCATGATATGATATCCACAAAGAATCAATAAAAAGATTTTTTTTAAGTTAGAAAAATGGTTACCTCCCAGAGATGGCAACCTCAGAGAAGAAACAAAGAAGACTTAATAATGTTCTACACACAGTCTCTCTCTTGAGCAAGATCAAGAATACACACAAATACATGCACAGGAAATGCACAGTTCTATACATCTAAGATTTTTTGGGCTGTGGACTGAAAGTTTGTGTGTGTCATCCCTTCTTCCCATGTTTATCTGTTAAAACCCTAATCCCTAAACCCTAAACCCTAATGGGAGTTGA
This sequence comes from Peromyscus attwateri, assembly GCA_902168425.1. NCBI lineage: Eukaryota > Metazoa > Chordata > Mammalia > Rodentia > Cricetidae > Peromyscus > Peromyscus attwateri. The sequence continues at coordinate 11,681 of CABHPP010133444.1, forward strand.
AGCCATTAGGATGAAGTTGGTCCTTAGTCTTCTTTTCTCATCCCCATGAGGAGGGCAGCCATCTGCAATCCAATAAATGGGCACTCACCTCAAGCTGAATCAGCCAACACCTTGATCTTATAGTTCCCAGTCTCCAGAGTTATAAAAAAAATAATAAATGTGCATCACTTAAAGTACCAACCTTGTCCATGGTGTTATGGCAGCCTAAAGTGATGATGGCTCTTGACATACTTTCTCATATGTAAATGTTATGTGCTACCTCAATAAAAAAAGGAAAGAGAGAAGAGAGCTAAGAAAAGAAAAGGAGGGAAGGGATGGAAGGACAGCAAGACTGTGTCTAGTGTTCAAGACTGAGAGAGACCCTGGTGACACAGATCTGGACTCTGCTTAGCAGTGCAGTGGTAGCCCTTGTCAGGCAAAGTAGAAGCCATCATCTCACCGCTCAACTCCACACTCAAGTTCCCTGAACTTGTGCAGTTGACAACCTTCACATTCCAAGGCAGTAGCCCTAGGGAGAGCTTAGAGAATGAAGAGAACATTCCCTGAACGAATGGGGAGAGTTTTAGTCTAAAGATGGAATCCAGGGAGATGTCAGGATTTAAGGGATAGGCAGAATAAAGAACCATTGAAAGAAAAGCACCACTCACAGCCCCCCACACACTGGTCATTAAGATGTGATAACCAGTTACTAAAGAGGAATCTGACATAGAAATGGCGGAAGAAGAAAGCTTTATGGCTTCCAGTACTGAGAAAATGAATGTGACAAAATTATAAGATGCCAGCTGTGAGAAAGCTGCCCAGTAGATTAGAGAGGAAATAAATGTCTCCAGGGTCTGGTGTGGTGCTGGCAGGACTAGTGTGATCTCCAGGGTGATGGCTATTTTATGTCAGTCTCAATGGACTAAGTGATTCTCAGAGCATGAGGTATATTTAGAATAGAATAGCATCTGAACCAACAGAATATAAGGGAGCTCAACAGTGATGTGGGCATCTAGGCCTAAGCTATGGAGGCCCAAACAGAACAAAAGTATCGTGGAGGAGTCATCGCATTATCTTTATTAGGGCTAGGATGTCCATTGTCTCCTTACCCTGGACATCAGCCTTTGAAATCCAAGTAGGATTTATACTTCCACCTCCTACTCAGTCCTTTTCCCTTGTTCTTCAGTTTGCAAATGGCAGATTATGATTTCTCTCAAACTTTGTAATAATGAGGAAATCTCTATAGATACACAGACACAGACACACACACACACACACACACACACACACACACACACACACACACACAAATGCAGGGGTGGGGAGAGATATATTCCTCAACTAACAATGGTATTACATCCCAATAATTCCAAAGTAAGTAAAAACATAGTAAATCAAAATGTATCAACCATACCAGACTTAGCAAACATCATAGCTTAGCAACATGGGTCCATTTGATGTACCAGTTGTTTCTCCTCATGTTCACAAGCTGGAGCTACAGCTTGATGTCACTGCCTAGCATCACAAGAAAAGTGCCACAGGCATCTCCTTGTGCTCAGCCTAGGATAATATAAAAAGCTAAAACCAGAAGAATAGCTTCTCATGAATGTGTCTTACTTTTATTCCATCATGGAGTCAAAAGGATTGTGACTGGAACTTTCAGAAGTGAAAATTTTGTATGTGTGCAAACACACATGTACATATGTGTGTATGTATATGTATATGTATGTGTATATGTATGTGTATGTGTATATGTATATGTATATATATATATGTATATATATATATATATATAGAGAGAGAGAGAGAGAGAGAGAGAGAGAGAGAGAGACATAAATGTACAAACACACGGATGGATGAATGGATGGATGGATGGATGGATGGATGGATGGATGGATGGATAGATGGATAAACAGATATCTGAATAACCCCCACTCACATAGCCAAGTTGAAAGGCTTGGGGTCTTGGAGCCTGAACTCCACAGCTCCTCTTCAAGACTGACTCAGTTCAACAAAGAAAAATAACAGCTTCATTCAGAGCAAAAGAACCCACACGGCTGCTTCTGACTCATCCACTATGGGCTGACTTCAGCATGAGCAGAGCACAGTCACCAAGTGCAATTTACAGAATACAGGACCTGACTTCCTAGAACCTGCCACCAGGCAAGGGCCCCACAGCAAGAGATCTGGGGATGTTCTTTTTGATGAATCACTTTGTGGGGCCTGCCTCTCCCACCTCGTCTTTTCCTGTGGCAGAAGTACTGCTAACTGCAGCAAGTGACGTCAGTCGGGGAGGTAATGGTGCAGCACCAGAGGGGTGCAATCAGATGCTGCTGGGGAGGGAGGATGTTTGTCTGGCAGTGGCCACCTTTCATCTGCAGCATCTTGCAGTGTTTTATGAGAGATCATTAATTAGGCTTCTGAAGGCTTGGGGCAGAAACGGGTATTGCAGCGGAGCTTACGTAGGTGCCTACGTAAGAAGAAATGTTCACGGACCAATTACTGTGCATATGTAGTCACTATCTCCTTTCACACAAGATCTCAAAGCAGTTTCCCAAGGCAAGTAGTGGAGCTAATTGCTTGGTTCCTGGAAGGCCTAGTGCCTATCTAGAATAGGAAATCCTAGCCACAAATTATTTCTTCATGAGTGCCCAGATTGGCACATGAGGCCTTGAGCATTGGGGAGCCAACTGTAGGAACACTGAGTACATGGCAGCACAGTCTCCAGGGCGGCCTGTGATAGAATCATATGGTGTCAGAACCAAGTGAACATCAGACACCATCTAGGGCTGCTGTGTGGGGTACCACAGCAATAAAGAGCCACTGAGCTCTTGAACATACAGGTGTGCTTTAAGATTTATCACAAGCTTAACACCATTCCAGACCAGAGTTAGTACGGGAAAGGATGTAAAAATTTATGGAGGGCATCCCTAATCTGAAAAACCTGAAATACAAAACACTTGGGAATCTAAAACCTCTTGATCACCTACATGATTCCAGTAAGTGGATAATCCCACATTTGACCTCATGTAGCCAGTCTCAGTCAAAACTTGGACACACTAAAAATATTGTATAAAGTTGACGTCAAGCTGTATGGAAAGTACATAGTAAATATACATTAATTTCATGTTTAAACCTGGGTCCCATCCCCAAGGTGTCATATTACATATAGACAGACATTCCAAGATCCAAAACACTGACATCTATATTATTCTAACCCCCAATATTTCAAGTAAAAGTACACTCAACATACACTTATTAGTCATTTCCAGGTCAATCTAAACACCTAATACACAAAAATAATTTGAGATATGTGGGGATGTATTTACTTTTTTCTTTTGATTTTTATAAAAATGGCTGCAAGAAAATTTGAAATTGCATTAAATTTTTACATATTTGTATAGCCATGTCTATCTAGGCTACAGCCCTCATTCTTCATCATTAACTTCTATGTAAGGGGACGAGAATGTGAC
>CABHPP010133444.1:15232-26126 GCA_902168425.1 Peromyscus attwateri
TCACCTGCAATTGTGACCATTGAGCTAGTGAACACTCCAGAATTCCATGGTCCTAGGAGACACAAAAGGTGGTAACAGGTCTTTCTTTCTTCATCTTGCAAATGAAAACAAGCAAGGAGAACCTGAAATGTCTGTGATGTCATGTTCGGTCAACAAACCACTCAGCTGATAAAAGCAAGAATGCTAGCCCACAAAGAGATGTCTTCAGTGGAGCAGCTTCCGTGGATCCGTGTTTTACCCTTCGGCCATTCACAACCTCACCTTCTGCTGCTCAGGGCCTTCTTATTTTGTGTTGCAGGTACCATAATACTCCTTCACCCCAACCCACACCCATCTTACCTATTTGCTCATCAAACACTAGGAGATCAGTCCACCGCCTCAGTAATATCACCCAGTAACCATGAATTCAGAGTAGGAACCTCAGTCTCCTAGGCCGGTAGTGATTCGTTACATGAACCACCTCACCATCTCTACTTGGCCTTCTCCAAACCAGGCCTTCAAGGAAGCGGGTGCACTCCATTACTTTTCGGCTCACCTGGGATGCTGTGCTGTCCGCACTCCTTCAGACGATTGTTTTAAAGCAGTGCCTCATTGTTAAACAAGCCATTTCACCCCCCACACACTAGACAGAGACTCCGCAGGCTATGGTCAGGAGTAGAGGGTGGGAGATTCTCTCAGGAGATTGCATCTAGGCAGGCAAGAACACTGGAAGACAAACGAGGCTCTGAAGCTGGAGTCACCTCAGCACCCAAGGCTGTAAGTGGACAAAACCTGGACAGCAGAAGCACAGGTTGCTGTAACATTCAAATTTTAGTTTGGCTTTCTTTTCCACCATGGTGAGAACTTCTCATCTTTTACACAGTCATGCAGGTAATGTGAGAGTCTATCAGATTGGTTTCATGGATTCTGCCACATTTAAATTGCTAAGAGCACTGTGCCATATAAGGCCAGGGACACAAGCCTTCTTCCTATTGTCCTGGCATCTACCCATAGATATCTGGAAGTTCAGGCTTGGAGCTTGTGTCTCTCAAAAACCCAAAGTTCTCCACTCTGTGCTTAGAGAACGTTTCTGCTTTCTCTGAGGCTATAGTATAATCACCTGCTTGCAAGTGCTCCCTCCCTCCCCTCCTTCCCTTCCTCCCTCCCTCCACTCCCTCTCTCCCCTGCCCTCCCTCCCTCTGGAAAAAAAGAGATCTGCTCATTTTCCCTCTGGCTCATGTTAAGTCTTAGTAACCACCCCTGTTTTGCAATGCAAGAGTATTAGATAGAATGTCATTCGGACTCTCTACCTTGACTTTGGGGAAATCACTGATCAGTTCAAGCCTTCATTTGCTCATCTGTAAAGTGGAAATGATTATGAATAATTTAAACAAATTTTTGAGTACTTGGTAAGATAACACACTTGAAAGCCTCAAAAGGAAGCTTTCTGCGAATAGCTTTCAACAAAGAACAACCAAACATCACTCAGAACTACTCTGAATCTTTTTTTACCCACCTGGCTTGGTTTCTATAAGAAAGAAATGTATGTTACGTATTCTGGAAAAAGTTAAAAGTATACTGTTTTTTCAGGGAGTGATGTGTGTGCATATCAGTTATTTTTAAATTTTCCCTTATTATTGAAAAGGTGATATGAGGGCTTCTGAGAAATGGTTAAGAGGGTAAAAGCACTTGCTGCTGTCACAGAGGTTTGGTTCTCAGCACCCACATTGTGGTTCATAACCACCATAACTGTAGTTCTAAAGGATCCAATTCCCTCTTCTGACTTCTTTGGGCACCGGGCATGCACATGGTGCATATACATGTATTCAGTTTGTGCTGGCTGGTTTTATGTCAACTTGACACAAGCTAGAATCATTTAGGAAGAGGGAACCTCAACTGAATCACACACACACACACACACACACACACACACACACACACACACACACGAGAGGGAGAGAGGGAAGGGAGGAAGGAGAGAGTATGTGTAGACAGAGGAGAGGGGAGACTAATCATCACATTTGAAAGTCTCACAACAGATGCCTCTTGTCCTTCCTCCTTCTCTGTAACGATTCTGAAGTGTACTGGAGATCAAATATAAGTCAATGAGCATCACTGTTGAACAATAAGATGCAAAAAGTCCACAACCTCCCAAATCCCAAACCCTAGAATTTCAGAGAAGCAAGCCTGAATCATCCACACACCAATGCGGGCATTTGCCCTGAAAGTGCTGAACCAGCCAAATTTATTTGGCAAATACATGTCAAGCTTGCATGTGTACTCCCAGCAGGTAACATTTACTGGGAAAGACTCTCACATCTACTACCATGTCAGTCCCTGGGAGTCTAGAATGCTCATGGTCACAGAAGCCATTCTATGCAACTAGAGGAAAAAACTGTGTGTGCTTAGAGAGCAGGAGCTGGGGCCATAAAGCAAACTCATTGCTAAGCAAAGAGGACTGTACTGCTACTGTGGTGGCAGAATTGGGAGACTAGAAAGAAAAAACAGTCTCTGGCTAGGATGTTGTATTCCAAAGCAGTTGCCAGAAGAGCATGCAGTCAATGAAATACACTGAAGAGTCTATACACTATGAATATGTATTATTCTCACTGGTTAATAAAAATCTGACAGGCTGGTAGCCAGGCAGGAAGCTAGGTGAGAAAGCCTGAAACAGAGGACTCTGGGAAGAAGGAGGAGGAGGAGGAGTCACCAGGAGTCAGAGGGAGCAGGACATGCTGGAGGGCAGGTAAAGTCACAAGCCATGTGGCAGAATGTAGATTAATAGAATGGGTTAATTTAAGTTGTAAGAGCTAGTTAGTAATAAGCCTGAGCTACCAACAGAGCATTTATAATTAATATAAGCCTCAGTGACTACAGAATGGGAAAACTCTGCCTACATATGACATACCAATGTGTGGCTGAAATTTTCACATAAAACCTGATAAAGCTTTAAAAAATATTCTAGACACACAAAAATGAAATCAAGCATGGCTTCTTGGTAGCTGCATTTTCTTGGGTGGGCTCTGTTTGCTGACAGCGAGCAGAGGCAGCTCCTTTAAGAAATGGCTTTCTGGATCAGTGCTAGTGACAAAAACGGACGGCTCTTTTAAGAGGCCCTACTACCAAACACTTACATGGTGTTTAGGAGCTGTGGTAGACATGCTACTCAGTGGTGGCATGGACCCAGAAACTTCCCAGAATTGGGGCAGTAAACATGATTCCCAGAGCTGGTGGTAAACGTGCCTCCACCATAAGACAGGCTCAAGGAACCAAGGGAGAGAAGCCAGCCACCAACATGTCATGATTTAAGTTACATAGTGTGTGTGGGGGGGGGGGGGGGGTTGCTCACGCAAACAGAAAATGTTGCAAATACACAGTAAGAACAGATTCAGACAAAAAGAGCCTCTAAGCGGGTCAGAGTGTGTTTGAAAATATGCATAGGCTTGGGAGAGAGAAGAGAAAGAGTATATACAGTCTTAGATTTTTAAAATAGAGTTTTGAACTAATAAAATAAAGTCTTTGAAAAAGGAGTAAAGTAATATAAAAGAAATAAGCCATGTAAAGATGGGAAATATATAGAGAGTCTGGATCTTGTATGTTATTATGTTGTCTTTAAATTTTTTGGCTGCTACAAGACACTGGATTATAAAAACTGCTAGATTCAACCAACCTATGTATATTACAAACATCTTGGCTACAAAATTTAAGTCAAAAGATATGTTATTTAGGGGGAGAGGTTATGCTTTATTTCCACAGGAAATGGGAGGCTGAAGATTATTATTCTGAGTTAAAGAAAATCAGGTTTGATCAAGGATGGCCCCCTGAAAATTCTGGCTATAAACATAAAGAAATAAACCTAGAAAACCTACAAAATATGCAACATATATTTTACCTGCTCAAACATAAAACAAAAAAAGTCATCTTTGCCTGACTTGTGTGCCATGTACAGTTTATACTTGTATTAATACAGAAATATATGTTACCTTTAAAAGTTTATGTATTTTCAGAATAAGGAAACAAGACACCAAAGAAAACAGAGCGCCCAGGTGATCCAGCATCTCAAAATGCCTCTATTGCAGTTTCCTCAGAGTTCTACATCCAAACACCTTCAAGGCTTCTGACTGAGATGATCCAGCCTCACAAAATACTCCAGCCAAGACTTAATAATCATCCTGATTTTCTCAAGATTGCCCCAAAAGATTACCAGTGTCCCCAATCAACAGAAAATAGTCTAGAAAACTATGCCCACATTCTCAAAAGAATGAGTTATGGATATTGCCATAATTTAAAGGAGTTGGCTACAAATTGTTATTGGTAATGGTCAGGAGGAAAAAAGCTGAACAAAGGAGATTAGATTCAGAGATCTCATTTTAAAAAGAAAAAGTGGGATATAGGAATGATAGAATAAAAGGGTAGATTGTTGAATCTATTTTAATCCAAAAAAACAACTATTAATCTTAAATTTTACATTGGTATGGATTTTGGTTTATTGATACAAATTTAAAGTTAATTTTGTTATCCTGTATATATATGTATATTTCTACTTTTGTTTAAGGTATTGTGTTTATGCAACTCATTTAAAATGTAACATATAATTAAGAAATACAGATTAATAGTCATCTATAATAGTTAAACTTATGATCATGTTTAGTCAAACTTATAGTCATGTTAGGTATGTTTTCAAGGTCATATACAGATGTATTTAGACAGATAGATGATAGATGGTCTTTAAACACTTCAAAGACCTATAGAATATGGCACTTAATGTGTTTAATAACCTAAGGCTTTCATAACAGTGAGACACATCTGCTCCTGGCAGCACCAATCTACTTCAGAGAAGTTGATAGGCATTGAAGATACTCCATATGGAGTTTGTTTTCTTTATGACAAAAATTAGCCACTGGGCAAGAAATGCTCTTGCCTCAACTGCTGACAGTTACTTTCTGACAGGACGCCAAACTTTGTCAAGACAAGGTAGGACAGTCCTTCAAAATTCCCTGCTTCACAGGGAAATCTGTCAGATATGTTAGGCCTGTAGGCCAGAATTGGGTGCCCCAACATTACAGAGGAACTTGGGGTGATCAGATGTCCAGGCAGCCTGATGTTATTAGGTAACATTTCATCCTTCTGGGGTCTTTGATGGAGTTGAAGACTAGGTAGTTATAGTTTTCTTTAGTTATGATAGAAGGTAAATTATGTACAAAGCTTTCGAGTCATGAAGATAGATAAATAATAAAATATTTTCTCTAATTTTGTCAAATACAAAGGGACTGGATATTGAAACTATAGTTTTTACTTAATAACTGTTCTGTTATATATAGTTTTATTTTTTAAAAAAAACTTTCCTTTTTAATTAGACAAAAAAAGGAAAGTGCTGTAGAATAATCCTTCTGTACACTGTTAATATGTATTACTCTGATTGGTTAATAAAAAGTTGACAGGCCAGTAGCCAGGCAGGAAGTATAGGCGGGACAGCCAGAAACAGAGGACTCCAGAAAGAAGAAGGCAGAGTCAGAGGAGTCACCAGGAGCAACAGAGAGAACAGGACATGCTGGAGGACAGGTAAAGTCATGAGCCACATGGCAGAATATAGATTAATAGAAGTGGGTTAATTTAAGTTGTAAGAGCTAGTTAGTAATAAGTTTGAGCTATCTGCTGAGCATTTATAATTAATATAAACCTCATTGTGTTTGTTTGAGAACAACTTTGGGACAGGAAAACTCTGCCTACAGAACTTCATCAAACAAGAAAGGAAATGAGTTACAGGCACACACTACATTGAAGATGAACTTGAAACACTATGTTAAGTGAAAGAAGTCTGTCATATAACATAACTTGATGCACAAATTTCATTCTAATGAAATGTCCAGAATAGATAACTGTAGCTAGAGTTTTCCTGCCTGGCCCACGGTCAGGATAAATCTCTCTCACCTGCCATTCCCACAGCCGCTCAGACCCAACCAAGTAAACACAGAGACTTATATTGCTTACAAACTGTATGGCCGTGGCAGGCTTCTTGCTAACTGTCCTTATATCTTAAATTAATCCATTTCTAGAAATCTATACCTTGCCACATGGCTCGTGGCTTACCGGCATCTTTACATGCTGCTTGTCCTGGTGGTGGCTGGCAGTATCTCCTTCCACCTTCCTGTTCTTTTCTCCTCTCTGTTAGTCCCGCCTATACTTCCTGCCTAGCCACTGGCCAATCAGTGTTTTATTTATTGACCAATCAGAGTAATTTGACATACAGACCATCCTACAGCAGATAACCCATACAACAAAACATAAAGTAGTGGTTACCCATGGGAAATGGGATGATGGGGTGATGGGATGATAAGATGAGAAGGTGATGGGATGATGGGATGATGGCAATGTTCTAAAATTAGGACTGCTGATTTGCTCAGTTGATAAAAGTTCCATCCCCTGTTCCACATTGGAAGGAGAAACCAGACTCCCAGAAGTCCTCTAACCTCCACATGTACATCATGGCACTAGTGCTCATGTCTCTCTCTCTCTCTCTCTCTCTCTCTCTCTCTCTCTCACACACACACACACACACACACACACACATACACACACACATACACAAACACACAGAGGGGGGAATAATAAATTTAAATTTTTAATTGTGGCTGTATCAATCTATTTAAGATATCACATAAAATGTTACATGACTAGTTGGCATAAACAATAGAAAAAAATTTGTCACACATTTCTGTAACCTAGACATATAAGATCAAGATATCAACCAGTCTCCTGGAAGCCCTGGGGCCAGCTGGCCTGAAGCATGCAATAGCAGCAAAAACAAGACATATCCTGCCTCACATGAGGTGTAAGATGAGAACCAACTCCCAAAAGTTGTCTTCTGACCTCCACACACAAGCCATGGCATGTGCACACCTGCATGCACACACACACACACATGCATACACAGAGACAGAGAGACAGATAGACAGACAGAAAGAGAGAGAGAGAGAAAGGGAGAGCAATCTTTAAAATTGCCTTGTGCTATTCAAGAAGGTAAAGTTAATGTGAATTAAGTCTTAATAAAACAACATTTTAAAAAGTTGTTTTGTTGTTGTTTGTTCTACCTATCCTTCACTTTCACTTTAAAATATCTACAAAAGGTTAAACTGTAATTTAAAATTGAAAACAAGGTTTAATAAGGAGAGGAATTTTGTTGGCCCATTCTTTGCCTTATTCATAAGGGAAGTGTCCTACCATTGGTTACAAGACTTTCGAACACTGCATATCTGAAAGCAATGACAGTTTGTCGGTCACACATGTGCACAAACTGAAGGACAGGACACTCCACCACGCAGGGCCGCTCGGGGGAGGCACTTGATCCCAGAATGTAAGAAACAGACTTCACATTATCAAGAAAATGGGATGTCGCTGGCTCCCTGGGAAGGAAGGTTGACTTGTTTGAATAATTCTGAATGTTGACAAGTGACTGATCAGGAACTGTGTCTGTCCATGTGATGAGGAGGGTTCCTTGGGATAAAGTTCCTCTCTACGGGAGCAGAAGCAGAGGTAGCTTGTAGAATGGCCCCTGGAGCTTCTTCCCAGGTTTCTCCAATACCAAAGCACACACATTTTTGAACTTTAATTTTACAACAGCCTGTAATTTCAGTTCCAGGGGATCTAATACCCTCTTCTAGTCTCCACAAGTACCCACACACGGCATACACACATACAGACATACACAAATACACATAAATAAAACTAAAAAGCACATCTTTCATTTGGATTGGTTTTTAATCTTCCAAGCAGAAAAGTGAAATTATCCAGTCTGGGATTTGTAATAAATATTCTTATAGTCACATCTTGGGTGAAATCAGAAGGCTAGAGGCAAGATAGCCAAGAAAGTTTGGGGGGTTGTTTGTTTAGTTTGTTTCTTGCAACAGTCTCGAGTGTGGTATCCTAGGGGTATCTCCGTTAGACCAGAACAATGGCAAAGAATGGAACAAAAATAGGTGACTTCAGCCCCTGCAAAGGCAGAGTTGCAAGGCTGTATCCACTGCTAGCCGTGCATATATATGGGAAGAAAGACACATCAACTTCCATGCCTGTTACCTTCATTCCAAAAGTCAAAACTTTGAATAAGACCCAAGCCTGGCTTCTGTGTCACTCCAAAGGTTCCTTTCCATGTAGTGGCTCATTTAGTTCAGACTATTCTGAGGGACGCATTGGCCACTTATCGGGCTTAGAGGACTGTGGCAACTCAGGTTCTGTGGAGGTGAAGATTAGAATTAAAGGGCAGGATATTACAATGGAGGGCTTGGCACAGACTGTGGACACAAGGGGAGAAGAGGTTGGACATCTCAGAATACCCAATGAGAAAGGGCATGGGGCAGTGTCCTCCTGGGGGCTATGGCTATGACCTTGATTTAACAAGGGAAGAGTTATCTTTATTGTTTTCCTGTTATTTCTTGCTTCAAACTCAATTTTCTCATGCATTTGATTGTTCTTGAATAAAGCCAACCAATTTGAGTAAAAGTATAAGTGATGTTCACACTACATGTGTATGTGTGTGTTTGTATGTGTGTGTTTGTGTGTGTGTGTGTGTGTGTGTATTACTTCTTCATCTTTCTTACACACACATGCTTGTATTCACACATGGCACATAAAACTGCACATTCATGGCAAGAATACCTGGAGTAGTACACTGTATCCTACCCGTGGGGCCACTGGTCTTTCTAGATGCGCCTGATCTCCTTTCTGCAAGACCCCTTCCCCTCTTCTACTTCTTCTACCTATCCTGATCTGCTGTTTGAAAAACTGGATTCTAACCACTGAAAGAAAGAATTCAGCCCAATGTAGTAACAAGTAGAGAGAGATTCAACCCTTGGTTATCACCGTTTGGTCTAGCTGCTTTAACCAAGTATGTAGCCTTGAGGAAGTCCTTTTCTGCCTCTGACCCTCAGGTTCCTCATCTGTATGAACAAAGCAATATTTTCATGAGGTTATACAAAGTTCATGAGGTTATATAAAGTGAAATAATATGTGAGTACATGAAAGGTTCTAAATAAATAGGAGACATATTTATTACATCTCTATGAGTCTTTCAATTTTGTGACATAGAAATTTAGCCTAGATCCAGGAGAAAGGAGAATATTGGGGTGAGGGCAGCAGATCTCCCAGACCTCTGTTTTACCTACATATGCGATATTTTTACAAACATGCAGGTGTGTCCACATGGGTTTTTAATTCCTAACACTACCCTAAACTTTTTATTCATTCCTCTAGTATTCATTTTCATACCATTTTGGCTGAACCCAGAAGTAGAAAATTCCTGAACCAAAAGGGCTCCCCCATCAGCTGTCTAGTTTGGGGTTGATCAACTGGACTGCCCACCGGGGCACTCTCATTGGTTTTGCGCCATCTGCTGGACTGTGCCTGAAGGTACATAGTCTGTTCTGGAACTGCGAGAGAGTTAGAAAACCTGCCAGGCATAGCCCTGTAGTGAAAGGAAGAATGATACTGCAAGGAATGGCCATCAGGATTATCAGCATCAGGGAAGAAGAAATGCTCCACAGAGAGCAACCAGAAAACCCTAACTTTCTCCAACTTGGTTGACTTGATTAAACTTGACATCCATGGTAACAATCAAATAACTAAATTGGCCTCATATTTTCCAGCACTTCCTTAGGCTAGAGTCTACACTGGAATAAATTGTTACCATACTGTTCTTCCTACTCCAGGATAACCCTCTTGAGGATAGAACTAGTATCTTCAGCACAATCTCCTTCTTCCCTTCTACTATCTATCTATCTATCTATCTATCTATCTATCTATCTAATCTATTTATCTATACTTATATATGTATATATCATTAAATATTTTATATATAATCACCTGGTGCATGCCAAACAAGAATGGAAATGCTCAATAAACAGTTACTATACACTGAACACACAAAGGCGTCTCAAGTCCCAAGAAAGAGTTGGATTTAGATGAGCTTTCATAGACCCTGAAGTTGTGCAACCTTGAAGTACACAGTCATTCTCCACCCTCTTTCTCCCCACTGAAACAGAGTCAGTAATGACTTTATGTGGTCACAGATGGATATCTAAAAATCATGTACTATCCAGAGCCCAACTGGCTTAGCAGCCTCTGTAATGACTACTGTATACACTGAGGATGAATGGACAGAGAAAGCTTCTGCCTTCTGTTCCAGTTTGAATACGAAACTACCCACATGGCCTATTAGGTTGGATGCTTGGTCTCCACATGGTGGCACTATTTTCTGGAGGTTCTAAAAACGTGGGAAAACAAGTCCAACTGGAAGAAGGTGGTCACTGGGGTGTGCTCTTAAAGGTTATACCTGGTCTCGGTCCTGTTCTCCCTCTCTTTACTTCTGGCTACCATGAGGTGACCAGCCTCTATCATAGACTCCTGTCACAATGATGTTCTGACTCAGAAAATGATGTTCTGGTCCAGAAAAACACAGTCATGTGACTATGGGCTGAAACCTCCAAATCTGTGAGCCTAAATTCAGTTCTTCCTTTAAACTGTTTCTCTTAGATATTTGATCACAGTGTTGGTAATAAAACTAACACACCTTTCTGGAGCTCATGGGCCAACCAGGAAGCAAGTTCCTCTTAAAGAATGTGGAGAGCAAGACAATTGCATGAGTGGCCGAAGTCCTGCTCCACGACACCTCTTGTGGAGAAATGGAGAAGAGTTTATGGAGATGTTTAGACAATACTCCCATAGTCTAGCGGAAAAGTTCAGACTATTGCCATTGCCCTTGGTTGCACACCCCGCTCCCCCCCACCGAGAGGTTAAAGTCCCTATTGCTGAAGATGGCATGTACTTCAGACACAGGACTCAGAGAATCTGAGTTAGATCTGACCTTAAAGCTTCTTCCCTGGGCTGCAGAGATGGCTCAGAGTTTAAGAGCACTGACTGC
>CABHPP010133445.1:1109-40961 GCA_902168425.1 Peromyscus attwateri
CACACACATACCACACACACCACACACACATGCACACCACATACCACACACACACACACACACCACACTACACACACACACACACACCATACACACACACCACACACACCATACACACACACACACACCATACACCACACACACCACACGCCACACACACCACACACACACCACATACCACACACACACACACACACACACACACACACCACACACACACCACATACCACCCACACACATGAGCATCAGAGTTAAGGAAAAAAATAACTCAATGTTATACCTCAAGGCATTAAGAAAAACCATATAAGCCTAGAATTAACTGACGAAGGGTTAAAAAGATCAGAGTAGAGCTAATTGAAATAGAGAGTAAAAACAATAAGAGGATATATCAATGATACTGAGAGCTGGTTATATGAAAAGATAAAATCAATAAAGCTTTAGGCAGACTAAATAAAAAAGAGAGATCTCAAAATTTGAAATTAAGGTGAATTCATTATAATAGAAGCTAGGGGTATTCAAAGATCCTAAGAGATTGATATGACAAGCCGCAGGATTACACTGAATCACCCAGAAGAAGTGTAGAAATTCTTGGTTATACACAATCAACTAATAGTAAATTACAAGAAGCACAAAATCTGAATTGACTCAAATTTATTTTTAGATTTGTTGATTTTCTTTCATGTGTATGAGTGTTTTGCCTGCAAGCTTGTCCTTGAAGCCTGTGGAAGTCAGAAAAGGGCATCTAATATCCTGCAACTAGAGTCACAGATGACTGTGAGCTGTTGTGTGGGTGCTGGAAACTGAGCCCAGGTCTGCTAGAGCAGTAAATTCTTTTAACCCCCAGCCATCTCTTCCTTAATGAATAAGGAAGTCGAGCCTGTAAAAACCTTGCTTCAGAGTAAAGATGAGGACCTGATAGTTTATTGCCAAGTTCTAGTAAACATTTAAAGAGGTTTAAACACTAATGTTCCTCAAACTCTTTCAAAATAATCTTCAAATTTAATTTAATAATCCAAGCTGATACAAAATCACATAGGGATTTTATAAGAAATTATAGGCTAATATACTGATAAACATAGACACAAAAATTCTCATGCAACAACACATACTATTTATTTTAACGTTCATTTTCCCCAAACTTTTCATTCTCTTTGGTCTGTTTTCTTAGGATGCCCTGGTTACTCACCTGTTTTTAAAAACTTACTTCTTATCATGTGTGAAATTATTCTTATACCCCAATGCCTGCTGTTCATGGTAAGTCTGTAAGCACCATCAAGGCCTAAGTTGTTTCTTAATTAGTCACTTATAATATTAGTCCTATTATATATTTCTATCTAATTTTCACGTAGGGTTTTTTGAGAGAATCAAATACATCCCTTATATGCTGATACCAAGTTTTCAGTTTCTCTGATACTGTCCTTAAATAAAAGATTGGTACAATTAAAAAAATCTGTATTTTTTATATCTTCATCTTATATATTTAAATTAAATATTAAAATGACTACTCTGTTGACAAGTTATGTGTGTTCTTGAAATTATCAGGATATATCCCCACTTCAAATTTGCTTGATAAAATCATTTACTTTATACATTAACATAAATTAAGTGTGTATTGTTGCAAGAGGACACTGTTGAGACTGATTGATTTTTACACTTCTAGCTGGTGAGGCTTGAAATGCCTTCAGTTCCCGTCTGTTGCACTGAAACTTTGGTCATGGTCTTTATAGAAAAAGCTACATGAATACATTTTAATTGCAATGTTGACTACAGCTGTATAACCACTTGGCAAATCATTTTTATACTTGCCACTGTGAGACTAGCCAGATGGCTATAATTTTAAATCATTGTACTATACTGCAAAGCTAAGAGTGGGATCTAGCCAGCGGCAGGGTAATAAAAGGAGAAGTGGAAGGGACTAGAGGAAGAATTTTAGAAAAGGTAATACAGGAATGAATATGACTGAAGTTCACTATTTGCATATATGGAAATGTCATAATTAAACCTGCTCTTTAGTAAACTTTATACAAGCAGAGACAAAGAGTGGGTAGTGGAGAGGTACAGGGACAGGAAGACAGGTAGAAGGAGGGACGTGACAGGGTAAGGTGCTCATCTCCTAGAAGGTCCCAAAGCCTGTTGACACAGAGTTGAGTATCATCAGTGACTGGCCAAATCATCTGAGAAGGCCATGTGATTAATTATGAATCCTGAGAAGTTTATGATTGATCATATTTGTTCTAGTCTCACAAAAATTATGCCAGAAAACCAATTTCAGTTTTTGTGTTATTGAATAAACCTAAGATTTTTAAGTTATACGATGATATAAAAAGGTCTAATCCCTTCAAAACACAGCTTGGAATTTAGCATAATTTTTAACTTTTTAAGAGGAATTAATCTGTGTGGCTCTTAAAATTATGCGCTTTTATCCTAACACTGAGTACCTTATCTCTGAGGTTCACTTTGAAATATTTTGTATAAAATTCCAGTTATAAAATGACATAGCAAGAAAAAGATAGGTTACCAGATAGGTTGAATGTTCCGATGTTAGAATATAGCTTTTAAGAGATAATTGAATTTACAGAGATCATTGTTTCCCTTTTACAGTCTCAAACTAATTCACAAATAATCATAACTCCTCACTATAGATTCTCATAATTCCTATAATTTTCTCTATAGAGTACTTGAGGTCTGTGATAATCGAGGAGTGAGTGTAAGGAAACTATATTTCACATTTTTGAGTTTTGGCAAAAAAAATGATAGAAGGAAGGTAGCTACAGTAGTTTTTGGGGAGGGCAGATGATTTTTTATTCAACCCTCTTTTTTTTTTTTTTTTTTTTTTCTGAGCGATGAAGCAGCATTATCCAAGAATGCTTCAGGACTGCACATATGTCTCTGTGAGATGTGGGGAATCTTAATGGTGATGCCTGTGGGGAGGTTTTTGAAGAGGTGCAAGGTAACTCGGTGATGTAATACTTCTTTTGTGGCTCTAGTGTATTTCAAGGAAAGGAAGTTTGAAGAAAATATTAATATCCACCCAAATTGTGTGTCAGTGCCCAGCAAGTCAGCATGTAGGTGGTGGGGGCTTGCGTTTGGGCAGTTTGAGAAACAGGAAGAGAAGTACTGGAGTGTACCCTTTGTAAAGTAGGAGGATGGGGGTGAGATAAAGTTGGTCCTGATGTCAAGGGTTGGTTGGCCAGACCACCATTCTCTGTCACAACAGTGTAAAGTGAAGAACTGATCAGATCTGAAAGGTCATTTTAATTGAGTGCTGAATCCGAGTGTTTAGAGCAGTGATTCTCAACCTTCTTAATGCTGAGACCCTTTAATATAGTTCTTCATGTTGTGGTGACCCCCAACTATAAAGTTATTTTCCCTGCTACTTCCTAACTGTGATGTTGCTACTGTTATGAATCATAATGGAAATATCTGATATTTCCAATGGTCTTAGACAACCCATGAAAGGGTCGTTCCCCCAGGTTGAGAACTGCTACTGAAGAGTAAAATGAAAAAAAAAAAAAAAAGATACTTCAGCATGGGCTGAGACCATCCATTCTCCATTACAAATGAACTTTGTCATTTTCATGTTTAGAGTAATGGACGTAACAAATATACCTAAACAATTTTGTTTATCTCTACAATTTTTAACAAATTACTTTAAGTGCTGGAGAGATGGTTCAGTGATCAAGAGAACTAGATGTTCTTGCAGAGTATTTCGGTTCAGTTCCCAACACCCAAAGTGACTCACAGCCACACTCCAGTTCCAGGGGATACAACACCCTCTTCTGGCCTTCTTGGGACCAGGCATGCATGTGGTATAAATGCATACCTGCAAGCAAAACATTCACACACCTAAAATAAAAATTTAAAAGAGTTATTTTAAAACCCCATCTTCACTCTTTGAGAAAAAATCTTTTTTGTACAGTTTTGTCTCTTGGGGTGCGTATGAAGTAGCCCTGGGGGAGTAATGAAGATATGTTATAATTAGGTTACACGAGAGCTTTATACTTTGTAGGTGTTGTAAAAATAATTGAAATCACATTTTAAATAGTGAAATCTATGATATTTAATTGCATATCAAGTGAGCTGTTTTTAAGAAAGTGAAGTTCTAATCAAAGGTTGCTTAAGATGAAAGGAATAAGTAACACTGATAACAACAGCCTGTGTTACCTGCCTGATAGCACACCACACAAGGCTGGAGGCTCAGGGTTAGGATGCGATTGATACGCCCTTCTGAGTCTTACCATTTCTGTGCTTTGAAGGAAGAGAACTGAGAATCAGAATCTAGTTTCAGCCACAGCTTTAATCCACCTCTATCAGTTTATGGGCTTTGTGTCCATCCTGTGAAAGGAGAATGAGATTTCTCACAGGCAGCTTTGCCTTTCATGAATACAAGGTACAAGTGTACCTTGAGTGTATGAATGGTATTCAATTGAGAGGTGAAAAGAAAGCACACAAGACATTTATTGCTCTTATCGGTTGTAGTTAGGTAAACATTCTTTGAACATTTGTTTTATAGCCTGGGAGACTTTACTGTCTGGAGTAAATGTCATGTCAAAATAGTGAAGATTGAATCTTTGAAAATATAAATGCATGTTCTAATTTTGAAGAAGTTTTGAGGACCTGGAAATATTTTTTCAAGAAAGTTTTCAAAATATGTAAAAACTCAACCCTGAGGAATCTTGTTCTCTTAAGTTGTTTCTCTCGGGTAACTGTCACAAGGTAGAAACTTGACATTTTTTTTTTGTTTGTTATTTTACTTTTACAGATAGGTGGGTGAGCACATGTGCCTGTGTGCATGTACACACATCTCATATACATGCATTATATGTTTCTATATTCATAGTTAAATTTAACCTTATCTGGAACTAACCACATTCTCTGATTATACTTAAATAGCCCTACTCAACTTGATAGTTGATTTACTCTCTGAGAAACTAGAAGTTTAATAATAGAAACTTATTTGAGATGCACTTCCATTTTAAACCAGGAAACGCCAATGTGTTCTTTCACGTAACTGAAGTATATATACCTCTATTTGAAATAAATAATAAACACTAAGGTTTATTTTATTATTTTAGTTTTTATTCGTTATTGTTGGGGTGTGTAGGCATGCTGTGTGGGGGTGTACATACCATTGCACATGTGTGGAGGTCAGAGGACAACTTTGTGGAGTTGGCTCTTTCCTTCCACCTTGACCTGGGTTCCAGGAATCAAACTCAGGCTGCAGGCTTCCATGGCAAGCACCCTCACCAGTTGAGACTTCCCATGGCCCAATATGTTATAAAATGTTATTAATTAGTACTCAATTTCAAGTAGGAATTTTGATTTTTTTTTTATAAATCCCTGTTCATGATAAGGAGAAACTTGGCTGTGTAGCATGAATCTTAAAAGTTCTTATTAATAAAATCAAACCTGAGGCCAGTTATTGGGGTGAACACTGGAAGGTCAGAGAGACACACCAAGCCACAGCTATCTCACCTCGCTGGATCCTCAGCTGGTCCTGTTTCCTCAGACTGGAGGCCTCTGAGTCCTCATCCAGAATGGATCTCAGCTGAACTGCTCCTAGAATCCTGAATGCTTAACCAGCCAAAATGCTTAACCAGGCCAAAATGCCTTGAGTTTCTGGTCCTCACGCCTTATATATCTTTCTGCTTTCTACTACCACTCCCTGGGATTAAAGGCTGGCTTTCTGGGATTAAAGGCGTGTGTCACCATGCTTGGCTATTTCCAATGTGGCCTTGAACTCACAGAGATCCAGAGGGATTTCTATCTCTGGAATGCTAGGATTAAAGGCGTGAGTGCCTCCATTTTGTAGCCTCTGTATCTAAGTGGCTGTCTGTTCTCTGACCCCAGATAAATTTATTAGTGTACACAATATTTTGGGGAATACAATACTACCACATTGGCTGTTTTCTGAAAGCACCTTTGCTGAGCTAATAACTGTGTCCCTGTGACCAGACATGAGAGACAGGGGGACTTCTGTGAAGGAGCTAAGTAGAGGTGCGTTCGCTGTATAGCTCCAGGACCCTGGGCTTACGTGTCTTTGGCTTCCATTCTGGAAAATGCTGCCTAGGAGATGAATTATTGATTCTCTAGCTGTGTATACTCAGAGTCTCAACTAAGTTTGGCTTCTTTTCCATTCCTGTTTCCTACACATTCACTATTCCTAGGATGAAAAGTATCAGTTTAGTTAGCTGAGTGTAAGTAAACCGTGCAGAAAATGTTACAGGATATTTCTACCCTACTTTTCAGTAGTAACACATTGTTCTAAAGAATCCACTAAATAGTAATATTGATTCTAGTTTACAGATTAAAAACAAACATCTTTAAAAATGAATAAAACAGCTTTAAAAAAAGCAGACAGTTGGATGTATGTTTGGAACAATGTACTCCCCGATGAAATCCCAGATACACCAGTGCTCTGCAGACCACACGGATGATGCTCATGAAGAGGACCTACACTCCTGCTCTTCCTGCTACAAAGGGCACTTCTCACAGGGCCTCCTTCAGTGTCTTGAAACAAAACAGCCTCTTCAAGAGATTACACGATTACAACTCAATTGTATTTTAAGAATATCATTTATAGCTTACTTTTTAAGAGAACAAAGAACTACATGAATCTAAGGAATGCTAGAAATGAGAGAAATAATCTTTCCCAGGGAAGAACACACCAGATAACTATCCAATATCACATTGTCATCCCTGGAAACACACATACAGGTAACATTATACATACTGAGTAGTGTGAGAGGCATGAATTTACATAATAGCAGTGATGGGTTTTGAAGGGAGAAAACAGAAGGGGGAAATGATGTAATTACAATCTCAGAAAAAAAATAATTAGGAAAGACATTCTAAGGAGAAGTTGTTTTAAAGTATAAGATAAACCCCAAATCCATGCCAACTTATGTTATAGCTTCCTATCACTTTGGTGACTTAAAAGTCAGGTAGAATGTTTATTTTGAAAACTTTAAATTGTTCAAATGAGTTACCAAATGTCTATGATTAGCATTTTTTTAAATGGAGAAAGTTGAGTTGAAAATAACACTTTGAAAGTTTACTTTGGGCCAGCAAGATGGCCTTGTAGGTAATGGCACTTGCTGCCAAGACTGGAGTTTGGTTTCTGAAACCCACAAGTGCAAGGAGACAATTGAATCCTGTATGTTATCCTGTGACCTCCATTGACTGTGCAGTGGCATGGGCATGCCGATGCACAGTTAAAAAATGTAAAAATTAAATATTTAAGCCTGTTGCTAAGCTTCTATAGTGCTGTTTTAACATTCACATATATATATACATACATTCCTATACACACACAATACATCCACATACACACACACACACACACACACACACACACACACACACACATCTTCTGGAACTTGTTTCAGTTTTAAAATAAAGCAAATGTGTCTTTGCTCCATTTCAGGTGGACACATGTATTCCATTTATTATTGTTATAATCTCAGATGGGTTCCTATTCCTTACTCCTTGGGTTTGTGATATAAACCTTTCAACTATGCTAAAATGGCAAATGCAAGATGAATGATGTAAGAATATAATTTAAATGGTGACATTAAAACTTTGGATGTAATAACAAATTGAATATACTTGTAAATTCCAGGTTTTTAAACCTTTTCCACATGTTCATAATTTTATTATATACAAATATTAAAGTTACTAGTGAGTGGAATTGGGGTTATGATAAGAGTTGTGAATTGTTTCTGCTGGCATAGAGAATGGGTTAGGGTATGGTGATATTTTCTTTTGTACCAAAATGTTATTTGTATGTTAATAAATAAAGTTGCCTGGGGGTCAGAGCTATTAGCAAGCCATAGGAAAGCAGGGCAGTGGTGGTGTACGCTTGTGATCATAGCACTTGGTAGACAGAGCTAGGTAAGTCTCTGTGTGTTCAGGGATACAGCCAGCATTGGATACACACGCCTTTAATCTCAATACCAACCATAGAACACCTGGAGGTCTATACAGACAAGCCGTGATGAGGCAGTCCTATGGCTGGGTTTACAACCAATGAGAAGGCAGAACAGAGACTATATAAAGACTTTAACACAGGAAGTACCGGCTCCTTCGGAGAGGTAGGACCCTGCAGGAGGAAGGGTAAGGTTTTAGCTCTTAGCTCTGACCTCTTGGCTTTCTTCTTTGCATTGGTTCTGTGTTTCTTATTTATAAGACAGTTGGTTTCATCTACATTAGGGAATTGTGAGATGAGCTGAATTCTCAATGTCAGCTCAAAGCTTGCAAAGCTAACATTGGTCCTCAGAGTGCTTATCATGGCTTAGTTAAATTGGGTAGGTGGGGAGGTAGGGCAGATCTGTCAGGAGCTGGGGCAGAGGTAAACATGATCAAAATATATTGTATAAAAAAATTAAATAAAAAAGAAAAATGCCTCAAATAAAAATTCAGCCAGGGTAGCAGCTTGAAGCTGAACCATTAGGTTAAAGGTGAACCAGGGATGGGGACGGAAACTGGCCGCAAGGCTAAAGGGCAAGCTGGTGAGAGTAAATGCAATTAACATTCTTTTCTGGCCCAAAGCTACCACAATGTAAAGGTGAATCTGACCGTAAATTCAGTTAGCTATCCACTCTCTCAAACACCCGTCCTGACATAAAAAGTGGAAATGAGCAGTAAGAGAATCCATTTATTCAGCTGTCCTAGGAGGAGGACTGCAGTTTTCATGTGCACGGCTCACGTCACTCTGGACAGGACACAGTTTTAATGCCCATCTTAGTAAAAACCTTAACAGAGAACACCAGAGGCCAACGTCCTTGTTTTCTGAATTTGCCTCTCCTTGCAAGAGTATCATCCATTTCATTTCCTCAGGATCATTGTAACCTGGATTCATCAAAGGCCTCCCTAGCCCCCACTTAGGTCTCAGTTGTACAACACTCCAAAGAACCAGCTCTCTGTCCTTAAGGAAAGGCGTCTCTCTGTAGGTCACCTCACCCAAGAGCATCTACACCTTTCTGGTAACATTGCTGAAGTTTATTACACAACATTTCTGATAAGTGCAAACGTGCACATAGTGGAAATAGCCCACTTCCCCCTTCTTCTACCAGTGTGGAGCTATAGTTCACATGCTCATTTCTTATCCCCTCTTCACTATAAGTTTTTAAAAATACAAAACAGTTAAACATATAATTACTGTACCGTTGTCATAACTCTTAGATAGTATTAACAGCTTGCTCTCAAATTCCCAGTTGTTTTATAAACATAATTTTTGATTTTGCCTGTTTTAAGTACTAATCCATATTCTTTAACATGTCTAAAATTTGCAGTGTCTCTCCAGTCAGGAATTTTTTCTTTCAACTTTCTTTATTTCTTCATGTAACAAACATATTTTGAGGAACCCTGGTTATTTGTGCAGTTCTCCAGTCTGGAATTCAGTGATGGTGGAGAAGTTCATCATGTTTCTCGGTTATGTATTATGTAACAGTTGGTCTGTCTTATAGTTCCAAGTTATTTGCCTGCTTGAAAACCACAGCCTCGGGTTCCATTTCTTCAATCGTCTCTGCGCATTGTCGGAACGTTCATCATCTCTGAGCTTACCCCTCACAGTGCTACAAAGCTTTTGTCACGACTTCTAATTTTTTTTTCCAGTTTAATTTTACTAGGCTGTGACTGGAATATATTTTGTGTTGGTCATTCTGGTGACTTTGTATAAATATAAATTGGCTTATGCATACATACATAGTTCTGAATCTCTTTCCATTTTAATGAAGTTTAAAAAAAGTAATTATAGTTTCTACCCGTTGTTTTGGGCCTTTGAATATCATTATACATTAGATTATTTTCTTGTCTAGTGCATTTGTGATTTCCTTTATAATCCATAGCATAACCTCATTTATTTCAACTTAAAATCTTAAAAAGTATCCTTTTGTTCTTTGTATCAGTATCTACTTTTGTTCTTATTATAGTTGTCTTTCTAAAATTATTCATTTCTAAACTTCACAAACTATATCACTTATATTTTGAAATTTTATGAGATTTTGTTTATTTTAAATGTATTTCATTATCTGAACTCTATTTAACTTAATCTAAATAATTTAGCTAGAAATCTAACCTTATTTGTCTTGGCTCCGATTTTTCCCTTAACATTTTTTACTAGATATTTAATTTAGATAGTGGCTATTATCCAGGTTTATTTTTCAATTATTTTTATTTTCAGAAATTATCTTTACTGTGAGACTGTTTCTGAAGGTCACTTTTGAAAATTTATAGGGCAGGGGCTTTTCTGATATTTTCAAATGTTAACACAAGCCCTTGGTTTTCTCGAGAGTGATAGCATAGAAAAATGTTTTCTCAGGTGCTGTTGCTCTCACAGAGTAACCATTGGATATTTTGGTGTATTAAATGATCTTTTAATTTTCTTTAATTTATTCAGCATTCTTGAAAGCAGTCTAATGGGTTGTCCTCAATTCCACAGAGACAGCTTTTGTGTTCATTTCCTAAAATAAATTCTATGTACCTTGCTTGTGCCCACAGCCATTCATTATCTCACAATTTCAACTGTGTGAGAAGTTTCATAGCCTTCCCCGAGTCTCTGTATAACAGTCAAGGATGATTTGATGTTGTCTGGGCTGGGCTGTGATTTGTGGGCTCTGCCCAGGAAGAACCTGCCTTGGAGATCTCTCAGATTGCTGAGTTTATTTTCTCATCACTGTGTGCCTGACAGACACTATCGTTCCTTCAGACTCAGCAGAGGAGAGACAAAGCTTGTTCTTGAGTCTGTTCCAAAGGCTGACTCTCCTCACAGGAAGCTCATATTACTGCATTCCCTTCTTCATACCCACAGGAGTCACTCCTTAGAAAGAGATTAGTATTTATTTTAAGAGATCTCACCAAACTCTGCCACGTCTAGATTTGAAATATCAATGGTTTAGAGACTTTAACTGTACTTGCAGAGTCATTCCTCTTGTCCGGTAAGGCAATTAGTCTGAAAGTTACTACCCTCTTTCTTTGAGGTCCTGTCCAAAATCAGGGTAGGACTGTGTCAGGAACACACGTCAGTGGATAAGGTCTTAGGAACCTATCACATCCTGTCATCCACTTCTGTTGTTGATTCCATTTCTCAGTTTTTGTGCTGTCATCTTGATTGTATTTTTCAAAAAGATTAACTACCTACGCCACCCTTATCAGGTTCTCCTAAAATCCCATCATTGAATTTTCTTATAATAGAATCAGCCACCATCATCAAAGGGCCCTGCATCATAGTTGAGGCTCCACTTGAAGCACACTGTCGGTCCCTTTCTCTCATTCTATGTGCTGATTATGCGCCCCTCTGATTCGTATAACAGATGTGTGTTCACACGTCTCTCGTAGTAATTCACACATTTTAGTATCTGTTTTCCTTGATCAGTGTTTCCCAAGTAGGACATAGGAATCCTTATAGTAAATTCACAGGGAAAAAAAGAAATACTTCAATTTTTATTGAAGATTTATTTCTCTCCTACCTTTATGCTTTACTTGTGTTTTGTGATATTTGTGTTTTAAGGCAGGAATAGATAAGTTAAATTGTAGGCTGAATACAATTTATATAACATGCACATGCCACTCGAGCAGGTATCTTTTACATTCCATCTCCATGGAGGAAATACCTTTGTAAACTATGTCACAGAGAGTGAGAGAGTGAAGTTTTTTTTTTTAAGATTAACTGTAAAAATTTTCCTGAATGTGTGTATCCTTTGCTTCTTAGGTTAAAAACTATAAAATTTGTTTGTGTGCAGTAACCTGCCACTTTACTTACCCACACCACAGGATTGTCTGCTAGAATTTTATATTTTTTTATCAACATTATCACCCCAGTCCTGGTAGACTAACTATTCTAGCACAGCCTTGTTTTACTGTGTGCCAACTGTTCAATTATATTTTGTGTGATTTGTTTCATACCTGCTAACCAATAGGATGAGTGCTGTGAGGAAATGACCCAAAATTGTCGCTGGAAATGTAACACTTACACTTTCCAGCTTATGTCTGTTTCCCAAGAATGAAGAGTATTAAGAACTAAATGTATCGATTCCCTTTAAAAACGGTTTGTAGAGCTTCATACTACAAAGCCCGCAGAATCTGTCAGCAGTTGTACGTACCAAGCAGTAGTCAGAGTTTTCTATGTACTAGATTTATGTTTGTTCTATTTGGAAGAGGGAAAATCATGTTTATTACTTCTTCATTATTGGTTGGACAAAGTGCTCAGCCTTAAAAGTTGTATAAATATAAAAGACTAAATAGTTTGTACAATTCTAGGGGCTGGATAGATGGCATGGATGTGAAGAGACTTACTGCTCTTATATAAGAGGACCTAGGTTCAATTCCCAGCACCCACATAGTTTCTCACAATTGCCTGTAACTCTAGTACTAAGGCTCTAACTCCCTCTTATGTTTTCCATGTATTCCAGCACACGTGTGGTGCACATGTAGGCACAAACATACACGCATAAAATAAATAAATAAATATTTTCATTATTAAAAATAATGCTTCTCAGTTCTGAGATCACAGCAGGTCAGGTGTTGGTATGTGGTATCTGATGTTTCACAGCCAGGCACCTTTGTGCAGACAGAACTGTTTTGTCCGGATGGCCAGGTAAACATGGAAGCTATCCAGCTGTTTGGAAGATGTTCATTGTTATATTTTCCTCCCTTAGTAAAGGATTGAAATGGTAAATGTGCATTTAAACTAGCCTTCCTAACTATTCTCTTTCATACCAGACCAAGAGTCTTAGGAAACTTTGTTTTAAACCTTATTCTTCTTGGGCGTCTTTAGCCTAATTAGCTGCAACGATTGGGCTGATGAAATGTCAGTTTATAAAAGAAGCAGTGGAAAACAGCTGCAGTGTCCAATGGGTTTGGGCTTAAAAACCGTCAGAGATCCAGACTCAACACAACAGTTATAAGAGTAGTTTTGATATAAAGGAGCAAATTTCTTCAGGTTTTATGTTCTTTAGATATAACCTTATTCTTAGGAACCCATATGAATCCTCTACAGCATCAGTTCTCAACCTGTGGGTCACGACCTTTCTAGGGGCAAATGATGCTTTCACAAGGATCGCCTAAGACCATCAGAAAACATAGATATTTACATTATGATTCATAACAGTAATAAAATTATGGTTATGAAGTAACAACAGAAATGATTTTATGGTTGGGGGTTACCACAACATGAGAAAGTGTGTTAAAGTGTCACAGCATTAAGAAGGTTGAGAACCATGGCTCGACCAGATATGGACCTCCATCTCCTCACCATCTCCAGTAGTCAAGTAGGGCATTTCCATCCTCAGAAGGGGCAGAGCTGCAGCCGATCTCTTTCATTTAGCCACACTGTGCACACGGATCTGTTTCACCATGTTGGCAAGCCTTTCTGTCTACAGCTCTGTCTCAGCACAGTTCGGTGTGTCCTGGTGAGGGTGCTGGTTGCCTGCGATGCCCAAACTTTAAAATGAATCACTGATCATTGGTTTGTAGCATTCACTACTTCAAAACCAGAGACATTACTTACTCCAGCTGTCTTAAGGGTAACAGAAGGTTGTTTATTAATCACCTAGATGTTCTAGGCACCATCTTTTTCTTTCTGTAGACAATTCCTTTTTCATAAATGCATATTTGTACCATAGACTGGTGAAATAGGCATTATTCATAACTTCTTTTATCTTGGAGCAGAAATAGGGACATGAATGGATGGGGGTGGACACTTGCTCAGCATTATAGGTTAGTTCAGCTAAGATTAGGAATGCAATAATCTCTTTAGCATGACTATATAGCCATCACAACTAATCCAATTTATATGGACATATTTTATTATCTCAATAAAATGATTTTAAAGGAAGCGATTGCAAATTGCCTCTGGAAGTTAAGCATTTGCATGCTAACAGTTTATACAATCAATTAAAGAATGGGAAAAAAATCACCTAAAAGGAAACCATCAACTAAATTCTCCACAATTGAAATATTGAGTAATATAGGCTGTTTAAAGCCACTTCTAAATCGTCTCTTGTTAAGCCAAATATGGACAAGTTGCTGATAAATGTGTACAATGTATTGTACTAACTTAAATATAAGCACTCATCATACTTCTAGCTTTAGCACAGATGAGTCATTTTAAACATTTCAATGATTGTTCTGTTCTCCATTTATAAAATAAAAAGAAGTTTGCAGGTCAGGGAGGGATTAAAACATGGCATGTAAGCAGAATGTACACTTGAGAGGCACCTGTCTGGTTTTTTGTAGTTGGAGAAAAGGAGGAGTTTGAGCCATGCTATTGAACAGCACCTTTGGTGCTCCACGTGAAGTCTAGTCCAGACTGAAGAAAAGAGCAAGTGCAGGGGTGGAGATTGCTGTAAATGTAAATCTTTAAATGAAATGTTTCCCCCTAATCAAGAGCAACAGTCTTTCATCTTGTCAGTCATCTCCCGACTTTCTGCTTCTCTTTGCTCAGATCTACCCCTAAAATCACCCTGTGTTTCCTTATCCACCATCCATCACCTCAGCTCTAAAATGAGGAGCCACTGTATCATTCCCCAGCCTGTTTTTCTGCTTTCTGTTTTACAGCACCTGTCACTGCCTACTCCTTTAGCTTTATTTTCACAGCCTACATGTCTACAACAAAATCCATCTCACAAGGGCAGGGAGTTTGTCTTTTTTAGTACTCCTCTCTTGCCCAGATCAGTGCCTGGAGATAGAGAAGATGCTCAAAGAATATATGCTGAGGAAGGAACGGATAGACAAGGAGACAGGAAGAAAGCATCTCTTCAAAGCATCCTTTCTGTTCAGCTGGAGTGAGCTTCTCTCATTTCATTCTATTTATTTGTCTCTTTTGATAATTGTTACTCCTGCTGTTTACTGTTTATTAGTATGCACACAATAAATTTTTCTTTTGAATCATATCTCCTTATTTTCAAGTTTTGTTTTTTTAATTACCTGAAATGCATAATATAATAGGATTAAATAAGTAATTATGTAATGAAGACATGACACCACTTATGCATGCCTCCTAGGTTGATAGGTGACAGGCAGTGCTTTTCAGGACTGAAAATGAATTATTCTGAAGCTATGACTCTTCCAAATTTTCCCTCCTGGCTTTTCTTTTCCAGTGCTGGGACTTTGTGCATTTTAGGTAACCATTCTGCCACTGGGCTACATCCACAGACCTTATTTAGTTTCCTCAAATGATTTTTATTTACTTGTCTTATATTTAATGAGTAAATTAGTCATAGACTATTTGGTTGAGGTTGGGTAAATATCATATAAATCTAACATGGATTGACTTCCTCCTGCCATTACATAAAAAAGAGGAGGCTGGTAGATATTCAGGTAGATATCCAAGCAATGCTAAATGCACAACTAAACCATAAGGAAAGAAAAAAAACATCTCATTCTGGGACAAATAATGTAACCTTGGTCTTTCTTCAAACCAGGAAAGCTGAAAGCCAAGTACACCCAAAAGCTTCAGACACATTGTGCTGCTAACACATCCCACATTCACCCCTGACACACACCTAATAAAATCCAGGTTGTCTAAGGATGTAGGCTGGGTTAAAAGTTGCTCTGTGGTCCATCCTTTTCATGCTCAGGAATATACAAGGCATGACTATACTGTAGAAAGGATTATATCCATATAAAGATTTATTTCAATGTTGTAATATATATCAACTTTAAAATTTTTGCTCTTAATTTACCACTCATATTATGAATGTCATAGCTAGAGTTATCTTTTATTAACTATGCTGTTACATAAGCAGTTTGTATTTGTAAGAAATAAGATATGTTTAAAACCTCCACATACAAAAGTTTTTTGAGAACTTGATCATGGACCTGTAAAAAACCATGCACCTCTTCAGCATTTACTATACGGTGCCTTTTGGTGGGAAAAGCATTATGATCTCCATACTACTGGGGATCTTTATTTCTTCTGAGGTCAAGATGGTGGAATTAGACTTCGTAACTCCTCCTCTCATCAGAGGATTTGGTCCATTATGTTGTGCTCACACTGTTCTAGAAAAGGCGGGAGGCAAAAAAGAAGGTGCCAGGAGCTGCCCTTGCCATGGGGTCCTTTGCCCCCACAGAAGTCTCTGGAACAGCATCCTGAGCTTTTCTGGGAGAAGCAGAGAGCACTGGCCCAATCCAAGTAGAGAAATTCAAAAAAGTTTGTCAATGAATATATTTTAATTGCCATTATCATAGTATTTTTTTGAGATAATGTGTGATTGCTGACTCAGGGTGGTCATTCCTAAATACATAGTGCTTTAAAGTTTACGACATATTTGACCATATTTTGATTCCCTAATAATCCATTTCTGTGCATGATATTACAAGTTTTTTTTTCTAAGCCTTAAAGTAAGCACAAACAGTTGTATTAATTTGTTCCTCTGTTGCTGTGATAAACACTGACCAAAAGCAATGTACAGAGAGGAAAAGGTTTATTTGGATTTCCCGTCTTCCTGAGCACACTCAGTCACTGAAGGAAGCAAAGCAGGAACCTGGAGGCAGAACTGAAGCAGCGAGTGTGGAGGAGTGCTGCTTGCTGGCTGGCTCTGCTCTTCACTGCTCACCCACACAGCTCACACCTACCTGCCTAGGTGTGCTTCTGCCCATAGTAGGCTGGATCTTTCCACGGTAATTAGCAATTAACAAACTGCCCCCCAAAGGTGTGCTCACAGGCCAGTCTGATGGAGTCAGTTTCTCAGTTGAGGTTCTCTCTTTCCAGGTGTCTAATTTGTGTCTGGTTGACAAAAACTGACCAGCACAGTGGTAGACTGTCTCAAGTCTTTTGTAAGCCCATTAACATGCTCTTTCATTGAATGATAATTAAAAACTAAATGATTATTTTAACTGTTAAAGGTGTGAGCAGATAACTGAGGAGGTTTAATATTTAACTCAAACTTTTCATTTTTAAATCTAGGATTTAATCCATGTTGGTTTGTATCCAATTCCAGTGGAGTGATGCTCTCACTGGTCCACAGTTCTGGGAGGGTAGACCCCCGTGAGGAGACTGCTGCTCAGACTTGGGCCGTAGTAGTACATGGTGTCTAGAGTGACGTCTGTAGGGGTGCTTACATTCAGACTATATATACGGTGAATCTTCTAGGAAGATATTTGAAAGAGAAAACTTAAGGGCTATGGTTTTTATAAAACTAAGTTTGAGAAAAGGAAGGGATATTAACAGAATAGACTGAAGCCCATAAATCACCTTAAGAAAAGCCCTGGTTTAATGTGTTGGACACCGAGTCTCCTATGGTCTCTGCTTGTCTCAGAAACCTTCCATGTCTTGCATATGCTAGACTTCATTTTCTTGGGACTGTAAAACCAAGACCAATGGACCTTTGTAAGCGTAACAAGACAAAAGATCTAAAATGGCCTCTGTTTACTCAGCAAACAGACAGTTTGAATTAGACTTTATAATGATGTGTTGACAGTTTAAGACCATTGATTTTCAAAAACACAAAAAATAGCCTTTAAAAATTCTGAGTGAAAAATATCAAGTGTCAGCTAATAGGAATGTTCTTTCATTTTTTAAAATGCCAGTATAATTTTTCTTCCAACAATAATTACAGAGGCTAAATTCTTTGTGCTGAGAGGAAAATAATGGACTCAGAATTAAAACAATAGTTGGTGGCATTTTAGATTTATATCTAAAGGTCACAATTAATTTTCTTCCATTTGGAATTTTTGAATAAAACAGTTCTAGTACATAAACATGATAAATTATCCATAAAGAAGTGTGACTGATTTTCATTGTTATTTTTATCTTTGCATCTTATTTTAATTATGCCAGGCAAATACTATTAGGCTACTTGAGTCCCAGAGCCATATGTAAGGTCCTTAGCTTTCATGTCACATATTGAGCATTTTAAAAAATGAGATGTGAGGGGAATGAGATATGAGGCGATGAACAAAATTATGATGTCGGATAACTAGATTTTTCTAAATAATCTCTCTGTGTGTCTCCCTGTCTCTCTGTCTTCCTGTCTCTCTGTTTCTCTGTCTGTCTCTGTGTGTGCATGCCTCTGTGTGTGTGTGTGTGTGTGTGTGTGTGTGCATGCATGTGAGTGTGTGTATGCTCTGGCACCTGTGCCTATGAAGGGAACAGTCTCCTGTGTTCTTCCACAGGAACACTCCTCATCCTATTTTGAGATAGTGTATTTCATTGTTCTGAAGTTCATCAAGCAGGCTAAGCAGGCTGGCCAGCAGGGTCCAGGGATCCAGTTGTCTCTGACTCCCTAGCACCTAGAGTACAAGTGTGTCCAGCTTTTATGTGAGTTCTGGGGATCAAGCCCAACCAAGTCTTCCTTCTTGCAAAGAGAACACTTCACTGCTAATCATCATGCATACCCAATAAAATATATTCTAATACCTCTTTTTTTTAAGTGAAAGTATCTGAATTACCATGTCTTTTGTGTTTCAATTTTGGCTCATTGATAAATGCTTTTTGGAAACCTAGAGCAGCAGTGAGCTTGAATCTGGATCCTTTACTACTTAAATTACTCTAAATGAGTTTCTCAACCTCTATTTTTTTGCCCGTATAATTAGGCAATTAGAAGACATACTCAAATAGCACTGTTGTGGGAATTATTGGAGATATTTATGAAGTATACAGAATGATGTTTGGCTTTTAGCAAAAGCTCATAACCATTAATTGTTCTTATAGTATGAAATGGCTAATCTGCTTTGGTAATTAAATGTGGTATTATATAATTCATAACTTTTGTATAAACTGCAGTTTTTATTTGAAGGATTAGATTGTCTTTCTTCTTTCTCATATTACTTTCATCATATCAGTGCAGCCTGTCTCTCTTGAGTTATTTAGGAAATCATTTAGACACAGGCAAATAGTTTTAGAGAACTAGAAGTCTGGATTCCCCACTTTAAAAAAAGCTTGAATAAAAATATCTTAATTATTCATAGTTTATTCATGTTTTCACTCCCCGTTGGGTTTAATCTAATAGTCTTTGTGGGAATACATACCAAGGAAATAAGAACGAGCAAGGATCCCAAGAGACAATGGCAGGGCTTCCAGGGAGGGCACTTTCTTGCTGTACACTTGTTATCCACATGGCTTGAAATTGCATGTGACTTCTAGTTTCCTACTAGCACTCCTTTTTTGTAGGGCTGCATGATTCACATGTTTGTTTTGCTTCTTGATTCTTGAATGCCTCTGAATGTCTGATCCAAGCCAACATCCATCATACTGTAAGCATTGAATGGGAACCAGGAGGCTTTTCAGTTAACCTTGAATACAGTGATGACTGTCTCACCGTAAGAAAGAGAGATGAGTGACATGACTGTAGACCCTATGGGTAAAGGTGATCCAATGTTAGAGTAGAATATTCCATAAGAATAGTATTTTATCAATTTGTATTATTAGAAGTTTATGTTACAAACTTGTACATAGTTGTATTAAGGTGGTACATTTGTGTGATCCCAGTTTTATGAGGCTGTGTAGGAGGTTGGAGAGTTCACAGTCAACTGGGGCTGCTTAACAAGCTGTTCCAAGGGGGGGAAAAAGCAACATAATAGTGCGAAACAGCCCCCTTTGCTAAAAAATGACCTAATAAAATAGCTCAAGCTAAAAGAAATTCCAAGCTCCAGTTAAGAATTCTAGTTATAGTTGAAAGTGGAATTAAAAACATGTATCCTGGAGAGAAACCTGCACCCCTCTGGAAGGGAAAGTGTGTGATACAAATGTTTTTGTTTGTTTCATTTTTGTTTATTGTTTGTCTTCAGTCCAAAAAGATACTTACTTATGGAACGGTGTCTTAAAATCCAATGGCTTTCTGCCTTCCTCACAAGGCCAGTTTCTGGCGCTCTGTTTCTTTGTTCTGTTTGTTAGTTTTCATTGTCTCCATCCAGGTCATGGTGTGTCCCCATGTCCCCGTGGGGGTGTCCCTGCAGCTGACCTTCCTACCTTGCAGGCTTTCCATATTGAAATAGTTCTTTAATGATACAAATGTCAGTTAGATGGGGCCAGAAGCTCAAAGCCTACAATGGAGCACAGTGACTAAAGTTAACACTACTTTATTTTCTCAAAAAGTGCTGAGAGTCTCTGTGAAGTCTCATGAAAAGCAAACAAAACAAAACAAAAACAGGAAAAAAAAAACCCCAGTCATTCCACAGTGTACATATTTTAAAACAAAATATTCTGAATGAGAGTTACATATAATTTTATCTGTCAGTTTGAAGATTAAAAAGATAACATACTCTGCCATGCTACCATGACAACATATATTGTATTGACAATGCATGACCAAAGTGTTTTTCCTACTCCAAATTTGAAGATGAAAGCTAGCTCCCGTGTCAGCCAGCCAAGAGTGACTACTGACTTCTGGACCCACCTTCCTCTCAGTGTCACGTGGCAGTTACCTATGACCACACTGTGTCATGGTAATTTGTGTACAAGCCAGGTGTATTCCACCACTAGCACATCACTGTTCTGGTCAGCTAAAACACGCCTGTGCCGGTGCTGTCAATCACAAGCAGGTGGTTTTGGAACTGAAATTCCAGCATTGCGTGTTCCAGTGCATCAAAGGTTCTCCGTGCTCTCTGCTAGCATATAAATAGATTGTGCTAAGGATGTCCCAAACTGTCCTATTTAACAAAGATTTGGTCTTACAAAGCTCTTTATAAGAGTCTAGTGTAATAATGAATGGATTTTGAATGACAGCAATGTTAGAATATGAAAGAATTTCTAAAAAGATACTAAAAATTGCCACCTAATTTTTTTTATGTTGGCATTCTTATAATTTGTCAGATTTGTAATGAAAATAACTCCCTAGTTGAAGCATCCCACTGCATGTGGAGCTAGAACGTCAACTCTCTGTTATTCCTAGTTTAACCACCCCAGATGTGATGGTTTTTGCTTGAATCTATTTCTTCCTCATCCTGACAAATCTGCTTTATTGATGATATGAAATAGAAAATTTAGATACACACACACACACACACACACACACACACACACACACTCAGACATACACACACAGAGAAGAGAGAGAGAGAGAGAGAGAGAGAGAGAGAGAAGAGAGAGAGATAGACAGACAGAGACCGAGACAGAGAGAATTGATTCAAATAAAAACATGGAAAAACATGGAAAGCTGTCAAGAAAGACACAGGTGCAGAGCACATGTTTTACTGGAGTTGATTTGATTCCAAGAGACTTGCTTTCTTATCTATTCTAAAACACAAATAATTACATGTCATGTTTTCCAGTAATTACTAACTTTGATAAAAAATACTTTTGCAATAAAGATTAGCAGTTTAAAAGGCATGCTTGAGACATAATCCTATTTTGCATCTCATTTTAACATTCTACTACTCTCCATTCCTACATTATAGTCATTTAGAACCAAAATATTTCTTCTTGGTAATCTCACTTTTACTTCTACTGCATTATCCCCCAAATATGTTCTTCCACAAGACTTAGAAAGGTAGGAGGTGTTTAAATAAAAAATGATCTTCCCTTGGAAAGCACGTTATGAGAAGCAAACAAGCAAACACATTAGGAAAACTCCGAGCCTGTCTTAACTGAGTCTTTTCCTTGACATGAGAGCTTTAAACAGTGATAATCCTCATGGATGTGTGTTCACAAAATGAAGGTATCATGACATGATTTAATGAATATGTTAAATGTGAACATTCCTGTGAACAGCAGATCATAATGTCTCTGACATGGAAAAGGCCCATAGCTCAGCTGTGCTAAGCCCCAAGCCTTGCTTGTTATCAGTGTCTGTCTCTTCTCCACCTCCAGCCCTGCAGAGAATCAGAATATTTATTTTGCCAAACCTGAGTTACTCTTATGGTAACTATCCTTTCACTTACCATTTCAAGTCATAAGGTAACCTTAGGTATAAGAAATGTCTTTTAATTAATTTTGTTTTTACCATTTTCCCTTCCTTCCATAAATGTGTATTATTCATACACATTTGGAATTTCTATGATTCATAGTTTAGGAAGGCCTCTGTGATGCATATTTATGTTGCTCACTAAGGAAATTATATACAATGAATGATAATTAAGTTGTAGATAGAGTTCTAGTCACAGCAGTATGAAACTTAGTATGCAACAATATCAGGATATAGATGTATGAGCCTTGTGAATCATCAGTGCTTTGTCAGTTATGCAGTATAGGGTGTGTCATGCAATGATAAACCTAGAAAATTATTAAAGTCAGTATTTCTGCTACAGATTTTTCCAATGAGACTGTGTTCTACTAATGCAAAATAATTCCCATTGTTACTCTAGTGTTCAGAGACTTGGAGTTATGTCTGGAAAAAATGCATCAGAAGGACTGTATGAGATTGGAGACAAAATGAATTATTGCCACAGTATTGGAAAATTCAGTGAAATATTAATTTTTCTTGAATTTTAAAAAAGGAAGTGTTTAGCAGTAGCTCAAATGGTCTTTATAGACTTTATTCATTTTATGCATTCATTCAAATATTTTAAAAATTATTTTTGTCTGTTTCTCTTTCTCCTTCTTTACCCTTTTGTATGTGTTTTTCTGATGCTCTTCATTTGCTCTTCACTAAGTCACATAAGTTTGACCAATTCTGCACGCCTATGGATTGTTTATTAATGCATATGAGGTGATGATTATACACAGTAATAATATACGTGACATTGCAGATGATTTAGCATTTGTAGAACAAGTCATGGTGCCTTCTAAAGAGAATTTAGGGACTTTCTCTCAGACTTTATTTGTTTGTCTAATTTTTATTTATTTATCTAAATATTTACATCTGTAGCAGCAGTTGGCATGAGGAACACAGCTACATACTGTCCCCCACGTTGACCTGAGAAATTCCCTTAATCTACTAAGGAGCTCAGCTAGGGTAAGGCCAGAATTGTTTTTTAACGTTTATTCTTCTCTCATACATTATTTCCCCACCAGTTTCCCCTCACTCCACTCCTCCCAGTCCTTCCCTTCTCCCTCAGATCAACTCTTCTGTTTTCCTAAAAAAAAAAAACAAAAAAACAAAAAAACAAACAAACAAAAAAAAGGAGCAGTCCTCCTCCAAGGGATATCCATTGAATATGGCCTAATAAGTTACAATAAGACGGGGTGCAAACCCTCATATCAATGCTGCATGTGGCAAGCCAGTAGGAGGAAAAGCTCCCTAAGCACAGGCAAAAAAGTCAGAGACACCCCCACTTCCATTGTTGGGAGTCCCACAAGAACACCAAGCTGCACAACCATAAGGTATATGCAGAGGACCTAGCTCAGACTCATACTGGGTCCATGTTTGTCACATCAGTTTCTGTGAGCCCCTGTGAGCCCTGTATAGCCAGATTCTTGACCACACCAGGGAAAAGAATTTCAGACCAAGTTAGTGAGAAGCAGAATTAGAATTTTCTAAAAATAAAATTAAAAGGTGCTCAAGGTAGCATGGATGTGCACTTCTCAAAGGAAAGTCTAGCCTCATTGTCTTAATGGTGACTGTGTGTAGAATTGTTGAAGCTTTTGGAATTTCATTGTTCTCTGGGATCTTAAGGGACCCTTTCCTCCTTTATCTATGTTTCCCTTATGATGATTAAATTATAGGGTGACTATAGAGGTGTCTTGGATGGGTTTACGATCTTATAGAACTAGGAGAAAGTACATTAAGCAAAGAGTTAGGTATGTCCTTTACTATATATGAAGTTTCTGGTAAGAGTCCCACGAAAGGCAGATTTGTAGCTGGAAAGAGAGGAAGGTACTGAGCAAATTTAATTGTGTTTGAATTCTTAATTCCTATCTGGTGAGTGTCTTCAGCCAGACTTCAGGAGTGAATGTCTCCTTTAGCTTCTGGTTCCCATGTCTTTATAATTCCCCTGTCCTCATAATTCCTCCTGCACCATATAACCTTCCTCCAACTGCTTAACTGTTTCTGATAAATAACATTTAAACATTGTGTATGTAGCATAGCTAAATTGTTAGGATACTGTGGTGGTTTGAAAGAAAATGGCCCCCAATGGGAGTGGCACTGTTAGGGGGTATGGTCTTATTGGAGGAAGTGTGTCACTGTGGGGCAGGCTTTGAGGTCTCATATAACCTGAAGCCACACACAGTGAACGAGACCACTTCCTGTTACCTGCAAGATGTAGGACTCTCAGCTACTACTCCAGCACCATGTCTGCCAGCACGCCACCATGATGATAATGGACTGAATCTCTGTACTGTAAGTGTACCTTAACTAAATATTTTCCTTTATAGTGGTTGCCATGGTCATGGTGTCTCTTCATAGCAATAGAAACCCTAAGATAGATACTTAAGTCATTGTTTTGTTGCTGGTTTTTTATATAGGTTCAATATATACTAATATGGCCTGGAACTCACTGTGTAGCCAAAGATGACCCTGAACTATTGAGATTCCTGCTTTCATCTCCAGAGGGCTATAATTACAGATATGCACCAGCAGACTGGTTTATACAGTGCTAGAAATTGAAAAGAGGACTTTGCATGCACTAACCGAGAACCTGACCTACTAAGCTACATCCCCAGCCTTAAACCTTCCTATGGAAATTTTCTAGCTGAAATTTGAACTAAGGGAACTATAGTGACCCTGAATAAAAAGCTAATTGTAGTGTTAGAGTTTGAAGTAATTCTTCATGTTAAAAAGTTTCACTTTTAACTTATATGAACATATATGTAATATATATATTATATATATATTCAGTTCTGTATTTTTCTGAAGCATTGAAACATTGTACCCAGTGGGTCAAGATAAATCAGTATTGCTTTCTTCAAGTTCCATTTGTTCAGAATGCTTTCCATAGTGTAGAAGAAATGGGAGGACATTGGAGCAAGGGGCTCCTGCTTTCTGTTAGTAGCTGCACTCAGACAATAAACTTCCAGAAGGAATTGCTCTTCCATAGACCACAACAAGGGATGCCATAGAGACCAAGGTTGTGTTTCAGAAGCCTAGACATTGCCACTCAATAAAGCTCTCAGCTCAGATGCCATCTGCCTCGCAGCTGAAAATAATTAAATGTCATCAACACTAGGCTCCCTTCTCACTTCCTGGCTTTTGCTAAGCAAGTTTACACTCACCCTTGGGCAGATTGCTCAGATAGTAATTTAGTACAGGCTGTCAGCGTTCACCTGCAAAACTGAGTGACTCCTTAGCTTAGAAAAAGGGCCAGTGGGTATTTAAATTATTAACAATATATTTCAATTGGGGATTTCTTAATTTAATTTTTTCTAAAGAACTAGTTTTCTACTGAATTTTGTTAGCAATCTAGCACCAACTTGACATATACCAGAGAAAAACACATTGTTATTTTGTTTCACCTGGTCAGCGTTGGCACAGAAATTATCAAAGACATACACTATCTAGTCAACGAGTTAGACTGCTGAGTGAGCACATTTATGCAGTGTTAGAGGAATGAGCTTCAGCTGTGTATTGCTGCATATGGTTTTCATTATGAGAGCAGAAGATAAAATGAAAAAGCAATCAGAGCCTTGGAACCATAAGAGAACACAGTATTTATTTCTCTCTTCAAGAAGGGTTGTACTTTCCTTCCATCAGAACAGGACTTCTTTGAGATGGTGCCTCTATTGTATGTCAGTCTGCTGATAGTTTAGGAATTTAAACATAATTGCCAGCTCTTAGACTTTGCCAATCTTTACATAACGTAAAAATGCTTATTTTAATTTGTACTTCTTATAGTTATCATTCTCTTTATTACTATCACACTTGAAAATACATTCTCTCGAAGTGTGCTTGATTCTCCTTTGTAAAGAAATTCATTGGGAAGTTACATCTTAAACCATCTTCACAGTTTACTTTTCCCTCTGAGTCCCCCGTTGGAGTAAACTAGAAGGCAAGGGAAGGGATTTTTGGGTACATTAGTGCAGTGTGTGTATAATGTACTTAGCTTTCATGTATGAAGGAAATGTGTTGCATTCATACAGTAAATCAAGAGTCCTAATTTCCAAGCAAGCACTGAGTTGGACAGATTGCTTGGTGAGTAAAGTACTTGCTGCACAAGCGTGAGAACCTCACTTTAAATCTGTAAATCTGGGTGTGCAACATGCATCTGTAATCCTGTGTAGCTGTGGGAGGTGAAGGCAGGAGAGTGTCTGAAACCCAGGCCAGCTAGCCTCGTGCATACAGCAGCAAATAGACCTGTCTCAAACAATGTGGGTGATGAAGAATGACACTGGAAATTGTCCTTCGACTTCCACACGTGTGCTGTGTCGCCTACACACCTGAACTTAGAGCTCTGAGCATGCACATGCACGTACATACAAACACACAAAAATATAATAAAAAGCAAAAATCAATGTGTGATATTAAATATGTATAACTACAGTGTTACTCTAATGGCAGAAGTAAACTTTTAAAGTAGAGATTTATGGGATTGTGATGAATTGCTTATAATCATTTAAGTATTTTTAAAACTTGGGATCATTACAGATGATTTTATGTACTACAGTAGTTAATATTTTCTCATATTCACATGCCGCCTTCTGTGTAGGAGAACATTAAGGACCAATCCATCCTGCTATTCCCAGGCTGATTTGCTTTACCCTGTCTGCTTGCTTTAATTCTGAAGATTGTGCTTTCTGAATCCTCTTTCATATGTGAAGCCTTAGGGTCCAGAAGCCATTGTGTGCTCCACAGATGAATAGTAGAATGACTTAGCTGTAGCTAGAGTTTTCCTGGTCCTGCCTGGCCCAAAGTCAGGACAAATCTCTCTCACCTGCCAGTCCCTCAGCAGCTCAGACCCAACCAAGTAAACACAGAGACTTATATTGCTTACAAACTGTATGGCTGTGGCAGGCTTCTTGCTAACTGTCCTTATATCTTAAATTAATCCATTTCTATAAATCTATACCTTGCCATGTGGCTCGTGGCTTACCGGCATCTTCACATGGTGCTTGTTATGGCAGCAGCTGGCAGTGTCTCTCTGCCTCAGCCTTCCACTTCCCTGAATTCTCCTCCCTCTTTGTCCCGCTTATACTTCCTGCCTGGCTACTGGCCAATCAGCATTTTATTTATCAATCAGTCATCCACAGCACTTAGCTTTTCACTTCACTAGCTCAAAAGCAGAGGAAGCCTCCTGGAACTCCTCCTGGGTTCAGTTTTATGATATAAAAAATTCAAAGTAGAGATAGATGCAGTTAATCTCTCTGTTGAGAAGCCCAAAACCATGTTTAAGCTGAGTATTGTCCTTTCCCTAAATCTCACCCACAAGGGTTATGCTTAAATTTGTGTAAAAACATTTTTTTAAATGTTTAATTTTGTTCTTTGTTGATTTCATATGCATTTATAATACCTTATGATCGCTTCCTCCTCCCACATCCCTCTCAACCTCATATCCCTACCTGTCCCATTCTCAGCCTCATGACTTTTGGCTTGTTTTGAAATCCATAAACTGCACTCAACAAAAAAAGAAAAAACAAAAAGAAAGAAAAGAGAGAAAGATAAACTCAGATGGATGCCCAAGATGCCCTCCCTGCACTGCCCCAATATTAGAAATGTCAAGGATCTGAAAAAGCAAAAACAAACACAGAAACATGTCAATATTTTTGGCCATGTCTGTGTAATTTTCCAACTCAAATCATTTAAGAATATTGTGTGGCATTTGTCCAATGCAGTTCTTGCAACTCAATTTTGTAGAGGTCGCAGAGGGAGAAAGGTGTTTCTGTGTTTCCCACGATGAAGAGAATTAGTGTATTGTTTCCATGTTTTTCAAAAACAACAAAACTAGTTATTCTCCCTTAATGCTGATACTGTGAAGTGTTTTGCCCTCAACTTGGGACTTCCTGGTCGAAATGATTCTCATGACCATTGCCTTCCATTTTTCTTATTTTATATGGAGGCATTTATTAGCCTCTTGCATATTACATTTCAAAAGTAGTAGATACATTTAACAAATGATAGCATTTAAATCATTAGGTAGTAAATAATGTATCAGAAATATCAAATATACCTTTGTAGAAGATTGCTTTTAAAATTAAAAAGTT
Source organism: Peromyscus attwateri (assembly GCA_902168425.1). Lineage (NCBI taxonomy): Eukaryota > Metazoa > Chordata > Mammalia > Rodentia > Cricetidae > Peromyscus > Peromyscus attwateri. Next base: position 29,062 of record CABHPP010133445.1, read on the forward strand.
TGCTTTTTGAGATACATTACTCTGAATTGTCTTTCATTTATTTACAATTTTTTTTGAAATACATACATGTAGCCATTTTACAAAATATTAAGTGGCAGTAAGTATTTCTGTTGAGTACACATATACAAAATAGTGATTAAAATGGGAGAATTCAGGAATGTTGATGCATTTGGAAATGTGGATCCTCACAAGTATGCACTTTATTATTGCTCTATAAGATTATTTTAATCTATATATTTTTCTATATCCTTTGTCCCCTTTCAGTTTCCATGGAAATATGTACATTTCTGTTTTTTTATTTGCTTTATGATAGGATTTGGAGTACTCAGTTGGCAAATGATATAACTCAACACCCCCTACACTTAAGGTACTGAAAACTAAGTCGCAGTCATAGAAAGGTATGCATTGTCTTTCTATGTAAATCTTAGAGTATCGAAGGGCCTTTTGCTCTTCAGTGAGTAAATGACAACAAATATTAACACCTTCCAAAATGTAGAAGGCAGGAATCCACTTGTGTTTTGAATTATTGTCTTTTTATCGTTGAATTACTTGCTGAAAGGAAGTATTGCTTTAGTTTGATAGCTTTTCACTGTATAGTTCAAGTGGCTGTGGCTAAGTAAATGTATTAACTGAATTGAACAGAGAGAGTAGCTACATCAAAAGAGTCAGCTCCAAGTTTTGAGGGTTCTGGTACTGAAATGTCTTTAGAAGGATATGAGCTTTGGTAGTTATTGGTGAATGTGCCTCAGGCACCTCCAGTTTTTCTCTGTTCACTATGTGGTTCCAGATGATGTACACTCTTGCCTTCTCATCCCAGATCTGCTTACTCAGTCTGGCAGATAAAGGCCAAAGGGATAAGATTTAAATTGAGTGAGAGGACTTCCTGTGACAAAGATGGGGAAGTCAAAGATTTAAAATCATGATACTAACGCATAAAACACACCAGCAATTCTCATTATGAATTGATCATTTGTGCTGAAGTCCGTATTTAGCATGGTGACTTTGGAATATCTCTTTTTACCAATGATGTTCTAAGATGCTTCAAAGAATATTCATTAGCATAAACTTAATATGACAAACCAAATGTATACAGTTGTGTGTGTGTGTGTGTGTGTGTGTGTGTGTATATGTGTATGGTTTTATTTTTGTTTGTTAGGTCATGAGCCAATATTTACACTGAAGTAATTTTAAAAGATTTCCTAAAATAGTACATTTAGCTAAATAACTATGTTTATTATAATAAGGAAATATGATAAGAAAAGGAAATTTAATTGTTAAACGCTGTATATAAACCTGGAACAATTTCAAAGGCACTTTGTTTCTATTTAAATATAATGTACAAGACACTTTGCCTCCCTTCTTTGAATTACAAGCCTGGAAAAATCTCAGTTACTGTTGATGTATAAACTTCAATAGGTAACAATGGCTAGAACACACACACACACACACACACACACCACACACACACACACACACACACAGAGAGAGAGAGAGAGAGAGAGAGAGAGAGAGAGAGAGAGAGAGAGAAGCACAGACTCGCATTTAGAAATAAAAACACACATCCATACATCTTTGTTAATGTTATATGTATTTATAGGTCTCATCCACCCATTAAAATTCCTCCCAAACTGTGCTCCCTTTTCAACTTACTTTCTTATTAGAGATGACTATTTTGATCTTCTCTCCACTCTCCTCTTTTCTCTAATATTCACACATCTTTATTGTTTTCACTAAGAGCTAATGACCTGCATCTTATTTAAATGAGAAAACACTACTCAAAAGAGAAATCCTACATTTTTCTATCACCAAATTACCAATTCTGCAAGTAATTCTTTGTATTTCCACGAGTCAACTTTTCTTTGTGTATATGATGTTTGAATTGTTCTGTTTATCTAGAGACTGTCCCTTCACTTGTGAATTTGGCCATATACCTTCATGTGTGTTCAAGACTTTTTCTCCAGTGTTTATCTTCTTTTTTTTCCCAGTAGCATCAATTTTTTTCTATTTAATTCAAGTTTCTACCTGTGTTGTCCATTTGTTCTAATTCAAATGTCTACTGTTTGATCTCATGTCACCTGGTTCTTGTCTTTATTCTTTGCTCCTATATATGTAGCAAATCTTCGAGTTTTTCTATTCCCCTGTTCGCTTTCTCACTTCTTATTCTCTTATGGAGCAAAACCGGTTAGACTGCTTATTGGACTATTACATCCCCTAGACGTTTGAAGCTGTAGTGTAAAAATCCCTGTATTCTCCATCGTGTGGAACTAGTAGCCTTCTCCCCCACTCCCAGATTTCTTCTTTGTAGCTGTCACAAATCACTTGCTCATATTTCTTCCTATTGAAAATATTCTTCATTTTCAGGTTGGATGAAGATGTTTTCTTCATTCTTTTTTTGCCCTTAGTGGATTTGGGTATGAATTATTTTCATATTTTGCCAAGTGGATGGAATGCACTTGGACTAATTATCACTTGGCTATTTATTCCCAACTCGCGATCCTAATGCCATTTCTATTGCTGTGATAAAATATCCTAAAGAAAAGCAGCTTTGGGGAGGAAGGATTGATTTTGGGTTACAAGTCCAGGTTCCAGTGTGTTAGTATAAGGGAGTCACAGCATCAGGTGGTTACATGAAATCCACAGTCAAGAGCAGAGAAAATTGAATGTATCTGTTCTTCTACCTCAGGTAGCTTCTTTCTTTCTTATACTACTCAGAGCCCCATGTCTATAGGATGTCACCACCCACAGATATGGCAGCAGGTGAATCTCATCTCTCTTAAATGTGGACCTATGTGGAATTTTGTTGTGGAGTATCCATTATACTGTGTGAAGATGTATCACTGTGATTGGCTTAATAAAGAGCTAAATGGCCAACAGCTAGGCAGGAAGAGATTAGGTAGGACTTCTGGGTACAGAAAGGACTCAGGAAGAAAGGCAGAGTCTCCAGCCAGATGCAGAGGAAGCAGGACATGCAGGAGGAGAAATAAAAGCCATGAGCCACATGGTAGTATGCAGATTAACATAAATGATTAATTTAAGTTTTAAGAGCCAGTTAGAAATAAGCTTAAGCTAAGGCCAAGCTTCCATAATTAAGAAGTCTCTGTGTCATTATTTAGAACCTGTCTGGTGTGACAGAGAAAAACTCATTACAGAATTTGTTAGGATTCATACCCAATAATGGAGATTTTCATTTATATGCCTGTGAATCCTAAATTTGTTTAACTACTAGACCTTAGATTGTGTCAAGTTGATGTTTAAAACTCACCAGCATACTCTTAACTGAGCCATCATCTGTAAGCTGGATACTTTGTCATCATGTGTATGTCCCTCCCTTACTATCCCACAAACCTTAAATCAACCACTCATTTTGAGCTGTCCAATTGGTATCTCAGAACAATCATTTCCTAAAGAGAAGCCTTTTTAAAAGTCCCTCCCCCACCTTTCTCTCTGCCTCAACTGTGTGTGTGTGTGTGTGTGTGTGTGTGTGTGTGTGTGTGTGTGTGAATTTATTTATGGGTGTGTGCAAAAGAGTAAGCCTGAATGGTAGGATAGGACAGAAGAGGGTGCCAAACCCTCAGAGCTGTAGTTACAGGCAGTTGCAGGCAGGCTGCTTTACCCATAGGTAGTTAATGAGATCTGAACTCTGGTCCTCATGGTTGTGTAGCAAGCACCTTTTTTTTTTTTCTTTTCTTTTCTTTTCTTTTTTTTTTGATAGAAAGTTTCTCTATGTTGATCTGGCTGTACTGGAACTCACTCTGTAGACCAGGCTGGCCTTGAACTCACACAGATCTGCCTGCCTGTGCCTCCTGAGTGCTGAGTGTGTGTCACTACCACCTGGCTAGCAAGCACTCTTAACCACATAGTCATGTCTCTAGCCCTCCAGTGAAAAGTCTTGAATTCCTCCTTTCAAATTATGCCTTTCCCAAGCATGCATTATTTATTTGTAACATCGTTCATTTTAAAATAAGTGGCTGTTGAGCCGGGCGGTGGTGGCGCACGCCTTTAATTCCAGCACTCGGGAGGCAGAGCCAGGCGGATCTCTGTGAGTTCAAGGCCAGCCTGGACTACCAAGTGAGTTCCAGGAAAGGCGCAAAGCTACACAGAGAAACCCTGTCTCGAAAAACCAAAAAAAAAAAAAAAAAAGTGGCTGTTATTCTTCAGTTCTCTCCCTTTTTTCTTCAACATTCATCCATCAGTTTAGACCAATCATCTCTCCCTTTGAAACAGACATAAACAGAACTTAAGAGTGCCTGAGGATATAATACAGTGAGTAATCAACCAAAATGTCAAGAAATTTGTGGCACAAGTTGAAAAAGACATCTGTAACTTGTATGCTTTAAGCGATGGTGGATGGCAATGCCACCTGTTCTCGAGAGTCGGAAGAACTGAGTTTTTACTGGAACAAAAAGCAAAGATACATGAGCTAAAGAGCAGTTTCTGTTCCCTCCAGAAACGAGTGAAGAAAACCATGGACTGGGTTCTGACTGAGTGCTGAGACTTCAGTCTCCAGCTTCCAGTCACCATTGCCCAGTTCTAGAAGAAACTGAAGGACCAGGTAAGAAGAAAAGGCTGACATCAGTTATCTCATTCAAAGGAAGGAGCAACATTCTTTTAAGATCTAAATTAAGAGCAGAAAGTGTTTGAAAAGCTCCTGTGGGGTATCAAAGAATCTGAATAAAAGGAATGCTGAATAGCACCATCTCAATCTAGATGTCTTTGGTTCCCTAGCATCAAAGAAGCCCATGCCTTTTCCTGTCTTCAGAGACTGGACTCTGATACCAACTCAAATGTATCACATGACTTTGGATACTCTGGTGAGCAAATCAGTTAGAATAGCAGACAGTTGCCAGCTTTCTATTAAGGTGTATTTATTGACTTTACCCACAAAGTATTGAAAAAAATGTATATTTCTTAGCTCATTGGAAACAGTGGTTATTGACAAGTTCTGTTCAAGGTCATCATCTTTTTCCAGAATTTTAATGTTTCATTACATTTCCCCATGTTTACCACGGTTATTCAATGTGCTTGTTTGGAATTAAAAATGGCATATGCATTTAATTTTACAATTAATTATCTGGTTCACCTTAATTGTTGAAGTCAACATTTTTTCCTATGGTTTGTTGATGTTTTTTATGCTCTCAATTGTTACTTTAAGCTGATTATTCTGCATAGTACTACATGATGTACATCTAAAACATTTTTCTTATTCTCTCTGCTAGAGAAGTCCAGAGATGGACTTCTGGGTAGCAACTCTTCAGTAACACATTGGACACCGTGATGAAGTTACACATGCCTTTTATGGGTCTGTGTAAACTCTATTGGAATACATACCCAATAATGGAGATTTTGATTTATATGTATATGAACACTAAATTTATTTAAGTACCATAGACTGTTCTTCAAATAAGCCACACTAGTTAGAGGTTGTCAACCTTGACTGAAAACAACTGTTCCAGTTCTGCTTCACTCTGGCTGTGCTTTAGAATTAACTGAAGGACTTTATTCTTGGATGTGTAACTAGAAGCCCACATTCTCATTTAAATAGGTTGAGGGAATCCTTGGCAACAAACACACTATCTTGCAGGTAACTGTTGATTCAAAGTTCAAAGGATGATTTGTTTGAAGTGAAGCCATTTGTTAGAATCTTGTTTCTTCACTAGTGGTAGAATACATTCCCTATTAAGTTTGTGAGAGTTAATGTAGTTTAAAATCTGTGCTTTCTAATTACCAGTAAGCATAAGCATCTGCTTGTTTGCTTCTTGGATACTCAGTTTACTTACATGTCTATAAATTGACAATTTTTCTCTTTTGTCCATTTTCTGTGTTGTTACTGTTTTTCTTATTTCATTTTTAGGGGATTCTTGTATATTTGTCTAGTTTGCCTTTCCGGTTTTAAAGAGCAAGTATTTTTAAATACTTCCTGAGGTTTTCCAGGGGCAGGTTACTATCCACTAGTACTTTATTAACTATTAACAGATAATTTTTATTGTTTTATCTGGTTCACTTGTTAGTAGCATGTTCTTTTCATATTTACAAATATACTTTTCTATTCCTTTAGGTATTTTGACATATACTAGCTACTAAAGAAACATAATTGTATACATGTGTGTATATGTATTTGCATATGTATTTATCTGTAGATTTGCCTATGTATTTATCTGTATGTGTTATTATCAACCAAACCCTGGTTCTTGCACATTGTAGGTCACTATTCTAACCTCTTACATACATTCCCAATTCCAAAGGAAATATTTTTAAAGGTATCAATGAATAAATGATTATGCTGATCAAACTGACCCATCCTTTATCAAAGGGTGAAGTGATCCCTGTATAATTTGTCATAGACTCTGTCAAGGATACTCTAAAGGAAGGATCTCATTATAACCATTAACTACATCTTTTAAATCAACTTAGAAACTTTGCTTGATATATAGGAGGTTAGTTCCAGTGCAGGGGATTCTCAGAATCATATTTTTCACTTGTACTAAATATTGTAAATAAATTAAAAGTTTATTTATTTTTCCTGATTATATTTTCAAAACAGCATGCTTTTAAACTCTTAAATTTTTTCAGCAAATTTTGGAGGTACATGTTTGGTTTTATATCATCAATAGAATGTGTACTGTTTTAATAAACTTTATTTGGTTTGTAATTCAACTGGTGTTTTTTATAGATATTTCCTACATGCTAAGGATGAAAAAAGTGCTATCTGTTAGCATTCAGATTCATGTGTTTTTCCAGGGCATCATTTTCTAATTCATTTGATGGCTTGTTGTAGATAGAGATATGACAGCACTCATTAGTGCAGGAATAAAATGGCTACTTCGTTTGAATGTGTGCCCTGAAAGGAAGATTTTCAAATTAGTTCAGCAAAGTAGGTTGAGGTTAGTTGCCAGAAAGTTTTCTAAATATGTTCAAATGATTTGTCATATAAAAAAATAAATCTAGCCTTAAGTAAGAAGAGGCTATTTGAGAGAATTATTTCTCTAGGGAGAGAGGGTCAAATGTGATAGGGAGAACATGCCAGTCACAATGTGAGCAAGTGTAAGGGAGGGAAAACTGGATACAGGGTAGGCTGAGGTGAAGAAGGCTGTGATTTGGGTCAGTATATGTGAGAATGTTTCACCTTCAGGTCTGCAGTCAGCAGGTCAGGAAAGAAGGGTTGTGAATGATGGGATTGTGTGTGAGTCTCACATCTTGGAATCCTGGGCCAAAGAGACATTAATGAAATTTGATTAAGAAAAGTTAGCACATGTTTTTCGGTCCTGTGCACAAGTGGTTCAGCTAACCATTTATAGAGTGAAGAATAGGGTTTTGGAGGGTCACAATTGCTTATGCTTACTACAGAGAGAATCCTGAATCTCACCTAAGCCACCTGAGAAATGGTCTTTGCTGTGTTTGGACTTAGAAGAGAAGGGGAAATTTCTTGAAGTTTTGTTTGTTTCCAGAATCACAAGGTCTGGGTCAAGTACATTACTTTCAAACAGGTGACAAAGAAAAATGTTTTATCAGTTATAATTGAAGCATTAGTAGGTAAGCAATATAGAAAACTAACAAATTTGAGCTTACTATGGCCACATTAAAGTTAAAAGGAAAATGGTCATGGTAGCAATGGCAAAAGCAGAAGGTGTTTTTTGCTATATCCAAGTAGTCCTGTGTGCAGACCTGAGCAATGCATCCATCCTTGTTTCCAACAGTGAGGAAAGCATTAATATCTGAAGACTTCCTTTCCCCTATACCTTGGTTTCATCTCAGGAAAATGGATTCATTATTCTGGACACCCACTTAAGTTGGACAAGATATGTTTTGTGGGGCTGTTTTGAAAGCTGGCAAAAAGTAATCTCAAACCTTTGCCCAGACCCAAGTACATCTCAGTGAACTGCTATATAGTTATAATGGTCATTTTGCTGTGTAATGTTCTTGTGAGCTGATTATGATAAAATGGTTCTATTAAATTAAGAAAGAAATCCCAAAGATATTGAAGAATGATTATAATATTTAAATTTAAAAAGTAATCTCTTCTATGTTTATCTTAAACAAAAGTCATTAAAGTATCTATAAAATGATTAAAGAAGTAAGTTCAGACGTATTTATCATTACTGAGTTTTAACATTTAGTTAAATGTTTAGTGTAATTTAAAAACTGTGCCTGTTGTCAAGTGCCAGTGTATCAACACTTTTACCAAGGAAAAAGATTCAAATATCAACTTCCTTTCAAGTGCAACACTCCAGTGACACATGGAATATTTGAAACTGAATACAGAGTTTATACTATCGTTTTATGGGTAGAGATTAAAAAGAATGCATAGTTTAGTCTTAGAAATCTGTAGTCTTTAGTTTTAAACTCTAACAGCATTAACTATGCAACCATACTGTTAAATCTAGTCTTCTAGAAGAATTCAGGAGGTTTTGCCAAAGATAGCTTTAACCCACAGTTCTCAGTTATTAGGATACGGATATGGAAGCATTTGGTGAAATGACCAAGGCTGCAGGTTTAATAAATTATGGTACGTTGTGTATAGCTGAAATAAGGATAAGAGAGCACAGGAGTGTGCACATTTTTGCAATAAAATAGCTGTGTTTTTTTTTAAGTAGATTTAGTATTGCTTGGAATTTCTGCAAAGAACAAAGTTTGTGGTTCAAAAGGAAACATCCCGTTTGAGGTCTTCCCCAATCTACACAAGTCAAGCATGTGATAAATATTTATTTCAGCACAGACAATTGTGTTTCCTATTAAATATTTCATTAGTCTTTGAGAATATTTTTCTTAGTGATATTATTTTCTGTGTAATTATCTCATTTTAATTACACAGCTGACTTTCATTAAGGACACAACTTCATAATGAAAACCTAGGAAGAATATTGTTTAATTGACATTGGAAAGAATCATAATGAAAACCTCAATGTGTAACTACTGAAACACAGCCAGAGCCTGAGAGCCTTAGCTCAGGATACCACAGACACTGAAGTACACATGTGAGGATCAAGTTTACATTGGCAGGAAAGAGACTGCTCTGACAATTGTGTGTTACTTCTGGTCCTAAGGACGTGGGAGCCCATAAATGTCTTCACCTGGAGACTTGAGTGGTGGAGCCCCTCCAGGCTGATACCAGAGAACAAGCACAGTGTTCTAGTCACTGGATAACTACACAGCCTTTTGTGATATGCCAGCATTGGCTCAAGATCTCATTGTACAATGAGAGAGTCACAGCTGTAGAAATGACTTTTGATGTGCCTTACCAAAATCCTCTTAGAAAAGAAACTGTTCTCACCCCAGGATGGGGGATGAGAACATAGGGGAATGGGAGGTTCGTGCTGGAACAGGGACAGAGTGGGAGGGCAGGGAAAGAGATACCATGATAAATGAAGACATCATGGGAATAGGAGAAACAGAGGGCTAGGAAGGTTCCCAGGAATCCACAAGGATGACTCCACCATAGACTACTGGCAATAGTCAAGAGGGTGCCTGAACTGGCATACTCTGGTGATCAGATGGCTGAATACCATAACTGTCATCATAGCGCCCTCATCCAGTAACTGATGGCAGCAGATGCAGAGATCCATGGCTGTGTGCCAGGCCGAGCTCCAGGAGTCCAATCAATGAGAGAGAGGAGGGATTCTATGAGCAAGGGACATCGAGATCATGATGGGAAAATGTACAGAGATGACCAGCCAAACTAGTGGAGATGTATAAACTGTAGACCAATAGCTGAGGAGCCCCCAAGGTACTAAACTAGGCCCTCTGGATAGGTGAAGGAGATGTTTAGCTTGAACTGTTTAGGCAGGTCCCAGGCAGTGGGATCGGGACCGTCCCTGGTGCATGATTCAGCTTTTTGGAGCCTAGTGCCTGTGGTGGGACACTTTGTGCAGCCTTGGTGCAGGGAGGAGGGGCCTGGAATTGCCTCAACTGAATGTACCAGGCTGTACTGACACCCCATGGGAGACTTTGCCGTGGAGGAGGTGGGAATGGGGGATGGGTTGGGGGGGATGCTGGGGGGCCGGAGGAGGGAGGAGAAGGGAATCTTTGGGTGATATGTTAAATGAATAGGAAATCTTTTAATAATAAATAAATAAAAAAGAAAAGAAATAAGGCCATTTAAACTCATGAATTTAAATGACAGGAAGGATAGGGTACATATTATCACTTTTATTTTTGATTAATTAAACCAAGAACACAGATGCACCTCTTAGTCCATTCTGTGCTCCACCAACTGATGCAGACCTTGCTAAAACAGAGGCCTGGCGAGGGGCAGGAGGTGCTCTAAAGGCTCGCGGTTGGCTAGGAGCTCCATGCACACAATTACCAAGTGCCACCCACATTTTACCCCTCTGCCAGAGTCAGGCATTCCTTTTCACACTTCAGCCTTTGATGGTCTGGGAAGTTATTTACTCACATCCTTTCTGAGGCTTTCCCTGGAACAAGACAGTCACCTCATGCTCCATCTTTGCATGCTCATCTTTCATTGGGTTTCTGCCTCTTCATAGAGTCCCATGCCCACCCACTCTCTCCTACCTCCAAATATGGTAAGAATTTGGAAGCAGGGACCCTGTCATACTTGTTTTTTTTTATCTTGATAGACTTGTAGTGCATCCTATATAATGTCCCAAAACATATCTATGGAAATAGCAAATATTTTTATGAATGTAATCAGGTCCAGGTCACCCCTGTGCTAAAGGAAGCAGATGATAAGCATACTTGTATTTCCAATTATGGAGTTTACAGGACACTGCTGTACTACCTGGCTTGTCATGTAGCATGAGGCTTCTGTTTGTGGACTGAGTTTGGTTTTTTGTTTTGTTTTGTTTTTCTTGCTGTCACTTAGATTTGGTCTGTCTATAAGTGCAAAGCTGCTTACAACATACAGGCATAAAATATGAAGACTATTCTAAGATGTCTCACTATTGGGGGATTTCAGCAGAGAACCTTTACAACAGACACTAATTGCATCAAGACAAGCATCCCAAACAGGCTGTCTGATGCTAACAGGATGTAGATGCTATTACCCTTTGCACACTAGCCGGTTCCAAAAGTTCTAGTACCTGCTTTGTATCAGTTTGGAGTGTGGAATTAATTCAGGATCTAAGATCGCCTGGCATCTTCTAACAACTGCTTCATAGACTTGCATTTTCACAAATGTGTAAAAGACTCGAGAGTACAATTGAAATGTATCTTTATTATTCAAAAAGGAAGCTTTTGTTTTGTATTTCTCCAAGTTTACCTTGCTATCTATAATTGAATATTGAATTAAACAACATTTAATTATAATGGCATCCTCTTTGTGAACAACAAGATCTTAAAGTGACTTTCATCTATTAATCTCATGTGTGTTTTAATCAGTTTTTAATTTCAAAACTATTCCTGGAATGTTGATTCCAAATGGAATCACAAGGGTAAAAATGAAACCCAGAACCATTTTACAAGTTCTAATATTAAATCTACATCTAGTTTCCATAATCACAACAATATGGTTTGATTTTTAAAAACAAAAACTTCCATATCAGTTTGATAAGCAGAAAACTGCTTTTCCTTAAAAGGCTGCCCACTTTAAAACTTTTAAACCAGCTATAAATATCAATGGTTTAGTTTCCGCCCAATATGTTGTTTATTTAAACAATGTTGGTTGACTTTATATATCTTTAAATATTTTACTCATAAACTAAATTAAATTAATATAATGCAGCCTCTGTATTTCATCTGTTGTTAATAGGTTGTAAAAAAATGTAAGATAAAAGTAGTCTAGTTAGATCTAATGTCTATGTTTATCTCCTCTGCCCTGCCGTCCTCCCCAGTCCTTCGCTCCATCTTCTACTGTGTCTCCCTTACTTACCTCTTCCTCACTGGATGCTTTTAAGATTTATTTTTCCACTGGAAGCTTTAAGCAACTGAATGATGATGCATCATGG
>CABHPP010133446.1:0-31161 GCA_902168425.1 Peromyscus attwateri
TCTCCAGATGCTTAAGTTTAGCCCTGATGTCGGGGAAGCTCTGTGAGACAAAGTGGGTCATAAGGAGCTGTCTGCCCTCTGGGCTCTTGGGAACTAGACTAGTATATTGTAAGAGAGCCTTTGTAAGCCGTTCTAAAAAAGATGAGATGGATTTTCTTCCTCATCTTGAATTATCGGGAACCGCCTCGGCCCCAGGTGGATGGGCAGCATTAGTCAGATGAACCTCGTCTGCATGCGTCCTGGCCTGACCCCAGACCCGTCTGTGCTCCTCAGGGCAGCTCGAGGAGGAGTGAAGGTGGGAGCCAGAGTCAGGAAGTTGGAGAGGCCTGATATAGGACGGGAGGAGGGGCTAGAGGAGCCAAAGTGGGAGCGGGAGTCGGATAGGCAGAGGTTCACTGGAGTCGGAGGTTCCTCAGGTTCAGGGTGCATGGCTAGGAGCCCTCAGGCAGGAGAGAGGAATCAAGAAGGGAGGGTTTAGAGCTGAGGTTAAAAAAAAATGCTTGGATGTAACTCTTTCCATTTGCCCATTCGCTGGCAGAAGTTAGATAATTCCCATAAAATATCTGGGTCCAAGGAGCCATTAGGTGGCCATTTTTATTGTTATCTAAGGGATATTTGGGCCATTTCTGAGGAGGAGTGTGACTAATAGGAGGAAGCCTGATTTCCCATGGCTGCGGCAGACAGGAAAAAATAAAAAATGTGATTCAAGACTACAATCTTAGGTGTCCCCAAGATCAAGTGAAGATCGGCAATTGGCACATGTCACCCAACTCTTTGTCAAGCTAGAAGGGTGAGGGCCAGGGCGTACATAGCCCGAGGACCCCCCTAGGGGTCTGACAGCGAGAACTATATCTCAGACTGCAGTCGTGGGAAATGGCTAGGGATTGAAGCCTGCGACGGGGACTGACCATAGCCAAGGAAGGGCGTGGACGGGGTTCCCCCAATCCCGGGGACACCAGACAATCTATGGTCATTCCCACAGGAATGCTGGCTGGAAAGGGAAAACTCACCAATCGAAGCAGCCAGTGTTGTGTGAAGTGGTCCGGCAGCCGGGCAAATGGAAAAGTGGGCAGTCATAGACAGATTAAAACCTCAGTATAGGGTCCTGGGTGCAGAGCACCAGGAGGGCCTGCTTCATCTCAGAACCAATGTCATTTATTAAGTGGCACTGTTTACCATGCAAGAAAAGCCACGAGATACAACAAAACCCACTATAAGAGTTTATTAGGGGAAGGGAATAGAAGGGGGTGCTTAGGCCTATGGGAATGATTGTGTAGGAAGAAGGGGGGAGGGGTATGTGGGACCCGCTTTTATAGATTTCCCCCACACAAGCGCATATGGGCTTATGTAGCTACGCCGCATGCACATAGATTATGTGATCACTCTGTGCGCAAATTACTTGATCACGCAGCACACAGATTACATAGGTCGTAAGGCCCTGGGATGACTAAGTGTCTTGCCAACACATACGTGGTCATGGGGAAATGGCTAGGAATTCTAACAGCCGTCTTGAACATTGTTGTGATTGTCCAGTAGTTACTGATTGTGACCCTCCTACATGAGACCCTGACTCAACTAAATTAAGTAAGGAAATGAACCAAGTTTGGTGACACAGGTTTGTCACTCAGCTACTTGGGTGATGTTGCTGGATCCTAACGACTCCCTTGGAGGAGGGGGTGAGGTGGGATTAACGGCTCAGACACTGGGAGTCAGTTAAAGGCAAACATCAGACTCATTTATTTAATAATGGGGAAGGCCTTACATACCCTCCTCCCAATACCCAGTCTGTGTCGCAATCTGGTGGCACTGAGTGGTCCTCCCTCATTGGCTGGGCATGATCATGAACTCTGACATCAATTAGGAACTCTGACAGTTCCAGTTGCTAGGCCCTCAGGCAGACTCCAGGTTGGCTCACAAGGAGTACGTTATGTGCATGCCTTAGCAATTGGTCTGAGCCAATTTCCTCGACCCTATGGGCCTGTCCTACTACAAGGTTGTATGGCTTACTAATACTTTGTTTCATAATAAAAAAAAATCTGGATGTATTGGCACACAACTTTAAATCTAGCTCTTGGAAGACAGAGATGTCTGTTTATCTATAGGTAGATATCTGTAAGTTCCAGGCCAGTCAGGACTACAAAAGGAGACCCTGTATAAAAAAATAAGCAAACAAAACAAAAACAAATTACAGAGATGAAGCCACTGAGAGGCTCGGTGTGTAAAGGCACTTGCCACCAAGCCAGACAGCCTGAGTTGGATCTGAGACCCATATGTTGTGTGATATTTTTATTGTGTTCTGACAAATAAAGCTTGCCTGGAGATCAGAGGGCAGAGCTAGCCACTATTTAACCATAGAGGCCAGGCCGTGGTGCACACACCTTTAATCCCAGCACAATCAGGAGATGGAGACAGGAAATATAAGGTGGTTGGAGACAGGATTGTGGTCCCATTTTGTCTGAGGATTTGTAGAGGAAAGAAGTCTCTAGTGGCTGCTGCTCTGCTTCTCTGATCTTTCAGGTTGTTGCCCCAATATCTGACTCCTGGTTTCAGTTGATAAGATTAATTAGGTTCATGCTTCACCCATATATTGGAAGGAAAGAACTGACTTTCCTTATTGTTGTTTCCAAGTTGTTCTTTAACCTCCACATATTCAGAGTGGCATGCATGCACCCACATGCAAACACATACATGGATAAATAAATGTAATAAAAATGTTGTAAATGAAAAAAGAGCTAGGATGTAGCCCAGTGTTAGAGCACTGGCCTAGTATGTGTGATGCCTTAGGTTCCCTTCCCAGTGCTGTGGGGTGGGAAGACTAAGATGAAAGGAGTTCCCAGTCGGGGTACTCTGAGATCCTGTCATGCGTCACTAATGTCATGAATGCCTTCAGTAGAGAGTGACTGGGGTGACTTATAGAGAAGATCCAGGACTAGCAGAACCCTCAGAACCCCACAGAGGCTTGGTTCTCATTCCTTTCCAGAGAACATTATGGAGACATGCCTGTTGTCATTGTGTTACTCAGACTGGCATGTATATGATTTAGGACTTGGTGACCTTTGATGATATGGCTGTAGACTTCACCCAAGAGGAGTAGGTTATAGTGGATCAAACTCAGAGACCTCTACAGAGATGTGATGCTGGAGAACTACCAGAACTTGTCCTCAGCAGGTAAGATGCCATTGCCCCTCCTGGTCTCTTAGGGAGGAGAGGAGTGCTATGTATCAACTGTATTTCAGCATCACTGACGTCAGTTGTGAGTCTAGGGAGAAATAACAGAAGCCTAGTTCCAGCACTGATCAATTGTAATCTATACTATGGTTGTTCTTAAAATATGATCCAACAGGGCTGGCAAGTTGGCCCAGAGGGTAAAGGCACTTGTGGCCAAACCTGATGACTTGATTTCAATCCCTGGAACCTGTGGAGACCCACAGAGGCTCCCTAATAAGGCCTTACTCAAGATCAGAGAATCTGAACTTGCTTTATCCAACAGGGCTGCATAATAGGATGATTTGTCCACAGGCGTGGTTACCAGGAGTGTTGAAGGGTCTACATTTGGCTGTACATTGCACTTGGATCTTGAAAGGGGGAGGTCTTTCACCTCTCCCCTTGGTAGTGTATAAAAAGCCCATAAGAACAAATCTTGGAGTGGCTGGGTATTGACCCAGAGCCCTCCGGAAGCTATTCTGTGTCTGTCTTTCTCATCCTTGCCTATATTTCTATGTAATATTTCCTCATTCCTCTCTCCTCCCCCTAAGAACCCTTAGACAGGTCAGAGCTGGACTCAGACAGGAACCCATATGGTGGAAAGAGAGAACTAACTCCTGCAAGTTGTCCTTTGCCCTCTATACATGATGCAGCACATGTGTACAAACATGCACACACAGTCTAAATAAATCAATCAAATAAATTCTTAATGTGGTCCAAGTGCAGATGTGGTGATGCACATCTGTAATCCACTTTGGAAGTGGAGGCAGAAGGATCAGGAGTTCAAAGCCAACCTCAGCTACATAGGTTTTTTTTGTTTTTTGTTTTTGTTTGTTTGTTTGTTTTTTAGGTCAGTCTAAGATACATAAGATCCTGGAGAGAGAGAGAGAAGAAAGAGAAATGTGAAGAAGGGTAGGCAGAAGACAGTCAGTTTAACTCAGTTTCCTGAGTGAGAATGTTAGTTATAATTGTGTACATAATCATTGATTTGTGCTTCAAGGTTCAGAGATAGTCTTTAGAAACAGATAAAGGTCATTTTCAGCTGTCTTAGTCAAAGTTCTATTGCTGTGAAGAGATTCCATGACCACAGCAACTCTTGAAAATATTTTATCGGGACTGGCTTACAGTTGAGAGATTTAGTCCATTGTCATCATGGTAGGAAGCATGACAGTGTACAGGCAGACATGGTGCTGGAGAAGGAGCTGAGAGTTCTACATCCAGATCCGCAGGCAGCAGGAAGAGAGAGAGATACTGGGCCTGGCTAGGGCATTTGAAACCTCAAAGCCTATCCCCAGTGACACATTTCCTCCAACAAAGCCACACCTCCTAATAGTACCACTCCCTGTGGGCCTTTGGGCCATTTTCTTTCAAACTACATCAGCCTTTCATAAATAATTTCATGAGTATAATGAGGAGCAACATTATGGATTATCTGGAGGTACTTGATGCTTCCATGAGTCTGTTCTGTTGTACAGCATTCCTCGTGCACAGGTTGGTTACTGCTCAAACCCAGCCTGATCTCTCAATTAGAAGAGACCGCCAAGGTGAGTATGAAAGGAACTATTTAGGATGCTGTTGATCTTAAAAGAATGAATTTATTTACTGAGAAAATAGGGTGCCTTTAGCTTTTCATCCTCATTCACATTTTGTCCATGAAGACATTCCTGTCTTTCTTGCAAGACAAGGTCTCACTGAATGGCCATACACTCTCTATGTAGACCAAGCAGGCCTGAGATGTGGTGAGTGACCCCCACACCCACCGTCGCATCTCAGGCCCGCACAGGGCTGGCTGCCTGCCCAGGGTTCCGGCACATGCATACGTGGGCAGCTAACCTAAGGGTTAAACTACAGCCCTTTAAGACATACAGGTTAAGGTCTTCTGCAGAACCTGCTTTAGTGAGACACCTGCTGGCCGAACAGCACTACTACACCCAAAAATCATCACAAGAACTGAAACACCAGCAACCAAGGATTTTATTCAAGGTAAAAGTACTTGATAATTTTACACCTTAAAACCAATTAATAAATAAACAAGCTAATCAAATTTTCTTTACAAATTTTGAATATTTCTCAAAACATGGTGTAAAATATTACTTCAAAAGATGAATGAATTTTTACAGGACATCTACGACCTTCCTGGGACGTACATGATATACACCATTTTAGTGTTTAGCATAATAATTCACATAGCATTGTAGAACTGGTTTAATAATAATAACAAAGATGAGTCATTACTGAGACTGATACAGGCTTTACAAGGTAGCAATAAAGACTTAAATAAAAAGATATTTTCAGCCGGGCGGTGGTGGCGCACGCCTTTAATCCCAGCACTCGGGAGGCAGAGGCAGGCGGATCTCTGTGAGTTCGAGGCCAGCCTGGTCTCCCAAGCAAGTTCCAGGAAAGGCGCAAAGCTACACAGAGAAACCCTGTCTTGAAAAAAAAAAAAAAAAAAGATATTTTCTCTGGAATCTAAAAATCAGGCTTTACAAGGTAGTAATAAAGACTTAAATAAGAGGATCCTTTGTTTGGAATCTGCTAATTTACTACAAGAACTTCAGTCTATTAATAATAAACGTACAACCAGATTTGATTTTATTGATAATAAATATGAATACTTAATGGATAAAACAATAACTCTCCAGAGTGATGTTGCCACTACTCAGATACTTTATAAGGAAGAAAGATTATCGTTAACTCATAAAATAAGGTCTATGGAATCATGTGTTTCAGAAGAACATAAAAGTTTGCATAATTCAATGAAACTTCTGGAATCCATTACAACAGAGGAGGTTCACTCAATGCATGTTACCATAGGTGTTCAGTTGCAAGCTCTGGACATAACTCTCAGTAAAGATGACAAAGGAGCTAATAGGCAGAAGGGGAAAACCATACAAGTCCTAACATCTCCAGATGGCTCTCATACAATGACTCATCCTGTCATCAACCATGAGAAGCCAGCAGATGATAGACAGCCTGAGCCATATGTGGAATATATGTTGCAAGCTATTCCCATGAGAGATTTAAAAACCATTAAGGAAGTGGTGGTCACATATAGCATACACTCAACATATGTAAGAGTGATGTTAAATACATGGTCTTCCACAAATAGAATCATACCAGATGATTGGAATCTGTTAATCTCAGCTGTTCTAGAATATAGCCAGCAGTTACAATGGGAAATCTGGTTGAGAGAGGAAGCTAGAAGTCTAGGGAAGCAGAGTAAGATCAGAGGTTTTGAGATCTCCCAAGATCAAATTCTTGGTGAGGGACATTTTGCTGATAGAAATTTAGAAGATACTTTTGTGATCATACAGTATCCCTATGCTGTAAAGTAGCACTAAATGCTTGGGGAAAATTCCAGAACCAAGAAAACCAATTGAGCAATACACAAAAATTCCCAAGGCCCACTGGTTTTTGTTTTTGTTTTTGTTTTTTACTGATTTTTTGCAAAGGCAGACTACAGTTATAAAAAAGCCAGTGTCAAAGAACTAAGACAAGTATTAACTGAGTCCTTGGCATTTAACAACGCTAATGCAGAATGCAAAAGAATACTTATACCATTAAAGGTCAGGTCAGCACCTGTGGAAGAATGGATTCAATATATTAATGGTGTTGAGTCTCTAAACTGTGGTAATGAGGCTTGGATAGGAGAGGGAATTTCCAGAAGTGGAAGGAGGCCTCGAGGTACCAAATGTTTTAACTGTGGTACAACAGGTCATATAAATAGAAACTGTACATAGGGTGCTCCTAGAAGCAATACTCCTTCTAGAAATAACCCAAATGGGAGACCTCAACATTCTGGATTATGTAGAAGATGAGGCAAAGGCCAACATTGGACCAATGAATATAGATCAACAATAGATATATGAGGCAACTTCTTATTGGCAAGAAACTCCTCAGAGGAACTCTTGCCAGCCCCCAAATCAAATACAGTCCAAACATTTCCAGCCTCTGGGGAGGAAATTCCTCTTCAGGACAATTAAACAATCCATTGTCTAATGTAAAGAATAATACTGCACTGGATAATAAAACAGCTCTGAAAGCTAAATCAAAAGTTCCAAAGAATACAATAAAATTAATATTTTGGCAGACTTCCATAAATAAACAAAGATCAAAGCTTGGACTTTGAATTAATGGCATTATTCTAGAGGGCCTGGTAGACACAGATGCAGATGTGACTGTAATTACACCAAAATCATGGCATCCAAATTGGCCTCTTCAAGAGGCAGATGTCCAATTTCTAGGGATTGGAACCCTATCTCAGGTAAAACAATGAGATGGGTTGAATGCATAGGACCAGAAGGACAGAAAGGAAGGCTGAAGCCATATGTGGCAAATGTAGCAGTGAATCTTTGGGGCTGAGATCTGTTATACCAGTGGAATACCCAGATTTAAACTCCTATAATCTCAGAAAGGGAATATAGACCAATTATTGTTTCTAGGAATAATATTATAGCATACTATAAAAAAAACAGCCACCAACCATTCAGGCTGTACATAAACAGAGCATAACTGCTGAACTCTCATAAGTACCAACAGCCCTACCTTTTAAATGGCTAACTGATAAACTTGTCCAGGTTGGACAATGACCTCTGACAAAATGAGAAGCTACAGGCTTTAGAACAGCTGGTTCAAGAGCAGTTGAATGCTCAACACGTTGAAGAAACACCAGCCTTTGGAATTCTCCTGTTATTAGAAAAAAGTCCAGTAATTGGAGCATGCTGATAGATCTGAGAACCATTAATAAAGTAATTCAACCTATGGGCTCCATATAGAATGGGCTACCCTTGCCCTCTCTGCTACGCAAAGAATGGCCTATTATAGTTATTGTCTTAAAAGGCTGTTTCTTTACCATACCTTTACAAGAAAAGGATAGAGAAAATTTTGCCTTCATAGTACCTAATTATAATAATTCCCAGCCAGTCAAGAGATATCATGGAAGGTCCTCCCCCAGGGAATATTAAACAGCCCTATTTTGTGCAAAAACCATTGGAGATAATTCATGTGAGATTTCCACAATCCATAATTTATCGTTATATGAATATCTTATTAGCTGATCCAACATTAGGTACCTTAGAAAGCATGTTTGAAGAAGAAAAGAACATTTTGCCTCACTGTGGACTACAAATTGCTCTTGAAAAAATACAAAGAGGAGATTCTATTAATTAGTTAGGATATAAGATAAAGCTACAAAAAATTAGACCCCAAAAGGTACAACTCAGGAGAGATCGATTGTGGACTCTTAATGATTTTCAAAAATTGTTAAGAAGCATTTCCAACTTACAGGCTATAATTGGAATACCTAAAGATGGACTAGTAAATTTGGCCAATGCCCTAAAAGGGGACAAGGACTTAAATAGTCCAAGAGAATTATCAGCTGAATCTGAGAAGGAATTGGCTCTAGTAGAAAAGAAAATATGAAAAGTGCATGTGGAAAAAAAAAGAAAAAAAAAGTGCATGTGGATCGTGTAAATCCAGAACTTAACTGCATTCTGGTCATACTCCCCTCCAGAAACTCCCCCACAGGGATTTTGATGCAGAGGGAAGATGTTATATTGGGATGGATATTTCTACCATGTAAATTAAATAAGAAGTTAAAGACTTATGTGGAAAAGATCTCTGATTTGATTCTAAAAGGAAAATTAAGACTTTGCCAGTTAACAGGAATGGACCCAGCAGAAATTGTAGTACCTTTAACTAATGAGGACATTTCCTCACTATGGAAAGATAATGAGGGGCTAGAGAGATGGCTCAGAGGTTAAGAGCACTGACTGCTCTTCCAGAGGTCCTGAGTTCAATTCCCAGTACTCACATGGTGGCTCACAACCATCTATAATGAGATTTGGTGCCCTCTTCTGACATGCAGGCAGAACACTGTATACATAACAAATAAATAATGTCAAAAAAAGATGATGAATACTGGCAAAGAGCCTGCAGTAACTTTTTGGGAAAGATTAACAACTGTTATCCAAAAAAGCATGAGAATATAGTTCTTAAAGAGAACTGAGTGGGTCCTTCCTCACATTGTCCGACAAAAGCCAATTTCTGGAGTCCTCACATTCTACTGATGCAAATAAATCAGGGAAAGCAGGATACAAATCAGGAGACTTAAGTGGTTCAAAGTCCATACAACTCTATACAAAAGGCAGAACTGTATGCCATTCTTATGGTACTGATGGACTTCACAGAATCCCTCAATATAATCACTGACTCTCAATACACAGAGAGAGTTAACATATTGAAACTTCTGAATTTATTCCTAATAATACAGAATTAACTTCATTATTCATACAATTACAGGAAATCACCAGAAATAGGGAACATTTTATATGTATACACACACACACACACACACACACACACACACACACACACATATATATATATATATACACACATATATATCCCACACCAGCTCCCATACAGGTCTGCCAGGACCTCTAGCATAAGGTAATGATGAGATTGATCAGTTATGAATAGGAAACATGCTAGAAGCCTCAGAATTTCATAAGAAACACCATGTAAATAGCAAGGGTTTGAAGAAGGATTTCTCTATCACTTGGCAACAAGCCAAGGAAATGGTAAGAAAATGTCCTACTTGTTCCTTCTATAACCAAACTCAATTACCTGCAGGAAGCAATCCAAAAGTTATACAAAGAAATGATATTTGGCAGATGGATGTGTTTCACTTTACAGAAATTGGAAGATTAAAGTATGTACACAATACCATTGACACCTATTCAGGATTTCAATGGGCAACTCCTATGAGTTCTGAATAGGCTGATTCTGTAATTACACACCTATTAGAAATTATGGTCATCATGGGAATACCTGTACAAATTAAGACTGACAATGCCCAGCATATGTCTCAAATAAAATTGGACAGTTTTTTGCTTATTACAATATAAACCATGTTACAGTTATACCACACAATCCCACAGGCCAAACAGTCATAAAAAGATCCAATTGAACTTTAAAGGATATGCTTAATAAACAGCAGCAGGTAACAATGACTCCTAGAAATAGATTGCATAATGCTTTATTAACCTTGAATTTTCTCAATGCTGATGAGAAAGGAACAGCAGCTGTGGAGAGACACTGGACAACAGAAAAAACTCTTGAGCTAAATCAACCTGCTTATTTCAAAGATGTGTTGACCTCAGAATGGAAACCAGGATATGTTCTACGTTGGGGAAGGGATTTTGTTTTTGTTTCTACAGGAGAAGAAAAGCTATGGATACCAACAAAATTAATAAAAATTTGATTTGAACAGGAGAAACCCCTTGATGAGGAGAAGTGAAAGCTCATCCACTGATGTGACATCTCTACAAGTTGTAAAAAAAAATTCAACAAACAAGGGTTGGGGCAGGGTTCTGTTTTCTTTATTTACAGGATAATGGAAATACCCATCTTCCAGAAATCATAAGGCCTTGGATACCCAGACATATACAACAGAAGGAAAGAACCTATTGGTACAAATATACTCTACATGGTAATATCTCACTGCCTCACATCAATATCTCTTTAACTCTAGAATAGTTGTGGTCCTGATTCAATAATAAATCAAGCTGGCTTTAGAGTTGGAATTTGGCTCTCCCCTTCTCTAAACCCAAGCATATCACTAAAAGAAAAATCAGGAGATTCTGTCTCATATTTGAAGAGCCACCTGATGTGGGACAGAAGAAAACCAATAATTTAGGGACCACTGTCATCCAGACTCTATTTCTTTCTATGCTTTTCCTCACCTTTGAAGAATCCCTTCTCTATCCAGTATAAATCCCAAACTTTCCATGTTGTTATTGAAAATGTTTAAGTTTTCCACAGTAATAAATAAATCTCTTCCAACAGCAATCTCTGAAGTCTCCAGAAGGAAGATGGGGCTCCACAACAACGACTCTACCCAGTCCAGAATGAGCCCATGGAATTCATAAACAATACTCAATGATCAACCTTGGACTGAAAACTCTTCCAGACAGTTCCATGATAGGATGGTCAATCCTACTACACCTCTAGCCAGAATCTCAGACAACCTTAACCATTACTCTGAGACTGGTTGCAGAATCTACAATTAATCCAACTGAGACCTAACTATCTGAGCTTTCTTACAGGACTTCACAGAGATACTGTTGCCCCCTAAACAGCAGAAAGCAATTCTAAGAAAATGACACCTTTTCCCCAAAGTTTTCATGTTTCTCAGGGCTATGGATAATGGTTACAGGGTTTGGAGTGTACGAAAATATTGGACTTGGTATTCCCCTTAAGAAAAGAAAAAGGGGAATGGATAGGTATAGGATATTAAGGTAGATTATTGTAGATACTAGTAAACTAATTTAGTAAAATATTAGCCTTAGATAAATTGCAGTTAGGGATTATTGTATATTGATACAAATGTAAACTTTTTATATTCATATTTAAGATAATTTGTATATTGATACAAATACAGAACTATATTTGTTGTAATGTATATATATTTCTACTCCTATTTGAAATATTTTGTATATTGATACAAATGTAAAATTATATTTGTCATACTGTATGTATGTTCTACCTCTGTTTAGGATATTTTGTGTACTGATATATATTTAGGATTGTTATCATATTGCATATTGCACTATACATTTCTAACTCTGCTTAAGATATTTTGTGTATTGCCACAATTTTGAGGTCATTGTCTTTCTGCCATACATTTGCTTACAGGCTGTTTACCCTGTTTATGTGAAGCCTTAGTCCTTAGGTTATTTAGGTAGATAAGACTTACAGATTTATAGTCACCTGTGCTTGTTATCTCTATAGTTATGTTAGTTAGGTTGTCCAGATTTACAGATACATAGGTCAGATGGACAGGTAATCTTCAAACACTTCATAGACCTAGAGAATGTAGCATTTAAATAACTTATAATTCTGTTGATGTAAGACATGATTGCTCCTAGCACCAATTTGATCCTGAGAGAATGTTGGGCTCCTAAGACATTTCTGTTTGGAAGTTTGTCTTCTTCTTGGCACAAAATGGCTTGCTGGGCAAAGAGCTGCCCTTGCCTCAACTGCTGACAGTACAAATGTTGTCACTTCTGGATGAGTGGGATACAAGGAAAAGTGACTACTGAACTCTGCCAAGACAGAGTAAGATGGTCTTTCAAAATTCCTGCTTCTGATAATGGTCTGTCAGATACTCTAGGCTTGTAGCTAATTTGAATGCACCAATGATGCTGAGAAACTTTAGGTAAGTGTCCAGGCTGCCAGCTGTCTCTGTCTGCTCTCACAAGACTCCCAAAAATTGTTTGTGTCCATCTACAGTTTTCAGGTATTATTGTATTCCTTCTCAGATATTTGATGGGACTGAAGACTAACAGTTACAGTTACAATCTTCTCATACCTTAGCTAGAACATATTAAGTATTAGTTCAGGTTCTTCAAGCTAGGACACCTTTTGGAATGATCTCTGTACATGCTATTTACCTGTGCTCTAGACTTCTCTGGATGTTAGATTGTGTCTCTAGTTTGATGTTGCTCTTGTTGGTTATAGTTTCATTTGTTTATGTCATCACCCTTTATTTCTCCTTGATAATTATTCCTATTGTATAGAGTCTTGTGTTAGGTTAGAACTTTTTTCCTTAGACAAAAGGGGGAGATGTAGGGGTGGTTGTCTGTGCTTCACTCCTGAAGCACCACTAGTAGGCAGCAGGTAACTGCTAGGTACCTGCCCCCCGACCGGGGGTGTGGCCGAGACAGGGATGCCTTAAGACCTGGGATGAGTAGGTGCTCACTCTCTCTTGGCTGCTTCGTGGTCTTGGATGCTGGTGCTGGGGATCAAGGCAGAGTTCTCCAGAGAACCTTGTTGGACCACACCCCACCCCTCCTGGATTATAGACCAACTCTTTTATGCTTGTTGTGAGTTAACCCAGAATAAATTCCTTGGATTATCAGATAGGCTCCATGGAATTTCCTCATTAGTCAGATGTGGTACATACTTGTAATCCCAGCCCTCAGGAGACTGGAGCAGGAGGGTTGCAATTTCAGGCCCATTCTGGACTTAACAGTACAGCCCTGTATTCACCAAAAGCAAATGGCATTTAAGGAATTGAAAATGTTTCTCTAGTTGGTAATCACATTATCCCACACCGGTGAAAGACTGAAACAGTTTCTTTCAAGTACATGAAATGTGTCACACTAGAATAAAACCCAGTAAATATAAAAAGCATAATAAAGTCACTTTCTGGTTTAATGCATTCAAAACTCATTTGCAATATATTTAGGTCTTTTTGAGACAGGATCTCATGTAACCCAGGCTGGCCCCAAACTAGGTATGTAGCCAGGGATGACCTTCAACTTCTAATTGTCCTGCCACCACCTCATGAATACTGGGATCACAAGTGTTCACCAACAGCATCCTGTTTATGTAGGACTATGGATTGATTCCAGGACTTTGTGCATGCTAGGCAAGCACTCTACAAACGGAGTCTTAACCCTCATTCACAAAATATTTTATAGATGATGTTTTTATAGTTATATTTAATCAGGAATGCATTTTTTGAGACAAGGCCTCATTTTGTACACCAAACTGGCCTTGAACTCAGAGATTTTCCTGTTTCTGCAGTGCTGGCATTAAAGAAATGTGTCACCACATCTAGCCTAAAATATCCATTTAAATTGTCCTTTTGTTAGTGATGCTACATTTAATACTTGCTTAGAGTATTGAGCAACAGGGCACTCTAATTTAAATACTTTTCTTTTTAAATAAGAGAATGATTTATAGGTTGATATTTTGATGGTCAGAACACCTATCCCCCAATAACTACTGTTTGAGTATCCACGAATAACTTCAAGTGAATAAAATTATATTTCAAACATTTTTATTAGTTTATTTTCAAGATAAATGTTTGAGTAAAAGTGTAAATATGTTTCCTTTCTTTCAACTGACCTTCTCTTTCCATCCATGCCTCATCCTTCCAAAGTCTCAGATTACAGGCCTGTGCTACCATAATTGGCTTTAAAAATGTTTTTAAGGAATTATTTTCTCTTTGTGTACATGTGTGGGGTGTATATTCCATGGTGCATGTAGAGGTCAAAGGACAACTTGCAGGAGTCATTTCTCCCCTTCCCTTTCCACTGGAAAACTAAAACCCCCTTTCAGCACAGAACTGGGATCCTTCATTTCTCTAATTGACTCTGTCTTCTTTAACCACCTTCCTACTTGGGACTATTGCCAACACATTTTATGTGCCCTCTCCACTATGGAGGAAAGGGAATGGATTCTGACTGACTCAGCTAAGGTACTCCCTGGGATGGATACACTGACCAGTGAAGAAGACAAATGCAGTGACAGAGTCCTGCCGAGGCAGAGGCCTAACTGGAACTCTAGGACTGAGGAAGGTCAAAGGTCACTCGTTGAGTACCACCAGGCTTTATCGGAAGAATTGAAATGGGCAGCCCAGAAGTCCACCAAGGTATGTAAAATATCAGACATAAAACAAGGTCCAGGCAAATGGCCTTCAGCTTTTCTTGAGTGACTCTTAGAGGCTTAGCATCTATATGCTCCCATTGATCCAGAAGATCCAGCAAACCTCAAGGTGGTTAACCTGGCCTTTGTTGCTCAGTCAGCCCCCAGTACACATAAAAAAGAATAGACAAATTTTCAGAAAAGAATAGGTCAGAAACAGCTAGAGATAGCCCAAAAAGTGTTTTGATAATCAAGATGACAAAGAAGAGATGTTGATTAAAAAGATGAACTGAGCCACAGTGGCCATTCTACAAGCCCCCAGTCCCTTCAGCCCTGTGATAAGAGGAAGAACCTGCAAAGGGAGCAATGTACGTACTGCAAGGAATTGGGACACTGGACAAAAGAAAGCTCTCAATGGAAACAGGTGGGCCCTTCCCAGCTAAAGCCAATTTTGGCTCTGGAAGAGTAGGGGGGCTAAAGCTCTTTCAAACTGGGCCCACAGGAGCCTATGGTAACCTCAATCGGGGGCCAACCTATAACCTCCCTAGTCCAAATGGGGACTTCACACTTGGTATTACAGAAGCCTCTGGGGCCCCTGAAATAGTGGTGCAGGGAGCAACAGAAGTAAAAAAAATACAAATGGACCACAGAATGAACTGCTAATTTGGGGAAGGGGGCAGTGACTCATTCTTTCAGCATCCTCCCTGAATGCCCCTTTCCCTTGCTGGGAAGAAACCTGAATAAACTCCCAGCAACTATCTTGTTCTCAGGAGATGTGCCAAGGCTACATCTGGAGAGCCCAGCAAAAGCACTGACCATTACCTGTCCTTTGAGTGAGGGTACCTCCTCCTCCTGAATGGGAATTAAAAAAAGCAACTGATCAGGGATGTTCCAACCACATGAGCTGAAACAGTCCTCCTGGTTTGACTGAACATGTGCTGCTGGTTGTAGTACAAATGACCTCTGGGTCATTATGCATATCCAAGTCAAACAGTACCCCATCAGTTCAGAAGCTAGAGAAGAGATCAAGGTCTACATCAAATGCCTCCTCAAGACAGGTATAATCACTCCGTGCCAATCAGCCTGGAACACTTCTATTATCTATTCAAAAGCCTGAAACCCAAGACTACAGACCAGTCAAGATATAAGGGAGGTGAACAAGAGGGTGGAAATTTATTCACTTGTTCTTAATGTGTATACACTGCTCGGCATGCTACTGCCTGGACATAAGGTTTATACTGTACTGGATTTAAAGGATGCTTTTATCCATCCCTTTGTCAAAAGTAAGCCCACACATCTTTGCATTCAAATGGGGCAATCCTGAACTGGGAATACAGAGGCAACTAACCTGAACCCCATTACCTCAGAGGATCAAGGATCCCCCTACCATCTTTGATGAAGCTCTCAACAGGGACTCAAGTCATTTTTGAAATGAGTACCCAGAGGTTACCTTACTTCAGTGTGTGGATGATTTACTATTGGCAGCCAAGGACAAGGAGAGCTGTTTAAGAGCTACTTGGGGTCTCTTAGAAACTCTGGTTCAATTAGGATACCAAGTCTCAAAAAATAAAACTCAGGTTTGT
This sequence comes from Peromyscus attwateri, assembly GCA_902168425.1. Classification (NCBI taxonomy): domain Eukaryota; kingdom Metazoa; phylum Chordata; class Mammalia; order Rodentia; family Cricetidae; genus Peromyscus; species Peromyscus attwateri. The sequence continues at coordinate 16,224 of CABHPP010133446.1, forward strand.
ACACCCAGGTCACACATTTGGGATATGAAGTAAGAGAAGGAAAAAGACTATTGTCACGAGCCTGCATAGAAACCGTAATAAAAATCCCTGCTCCAGCCACTAAGAAGCAGTTTAGGGAATTCCTGGGTGCCGTCAAGGTATTGTCACATCTGGATACCTGGATTCACTGACATTGTCGAGCCCTGAACTTGGCTGTGGCAGGGGACAACACACTCTTGGAATGGACTGAAGAATCTGAAAGAGGTGCGTGTACAGGCCCCTGCCTTAACCCTCCTTGATGGCACCAAGCCCTCCCTTCATCCTTATGTCCAGTTATGGAGAAATAGGAGGTAGACACGAACACATCTCATTGTACACATGCATGAAATTCTCAAAGAATTTTTAAAAAGTAAACTCAGGGTCTTGAGAGATGGCTACATAGTTAAAAGCATGTACTGCACTTGTAGAGGACCAGAGTTCAACTCTCAGTACTTACGTTGGGTGACCCATAACTCCAGTTCCAGGGCACTCTGACACCATTGGCCTCTTAGGGCACCTACACATATGTGCACATGCATACACAAAACACACACATATACACACAGACATTTTTAAATAGAATGGTCATCATGTAAAATACTTATTTTTTATTCCATTTTATGTGATGGGATTTTAAAGCCTGCATGTATGTCTGTGTACCACATGTGTGCTTGGTTCCTGCAGAGGCCAGAAGGAAGCGTTGGATCCCCTGAGGCTGGAACTACAGATGTTTGTGAGCTGCCTTGTGGGTGCTGGGAATTTAACCCTGTTCTCTGGAAGAACATCCAGTTCTCTTAACTACTAAGCCATTTCTCCAGCCCCCATTATTGTTTTTATTAATATTATTACTTATTATTATTTATTGCATATAGTGCATGTGTATGTGTGTGTGCATGTACATGCACATGATGTGCCATAGTACACATATGAAGACTAGAGGATAACTGTGGAGTCAGCTCTCTCCTTCCACCTCTATGTGACTTCCATGGATGATGTGTGACACTATTCCTAGGGAGATGTGAGCAAATGTCTACTCATACCAGATAAAGAACAGACAAGGAGTTCAAGGCCAGCCTGGTCTACATAATTCCAGAAGAGCCAGGGCTATGTGGAAAGACCCTGTCTCAAAACAAAAACAAAAACAACTGGAAAGAAGAAAAGGAAGAACAGATGATAGAGCAAAGTACCGATACCACCAAAGTCTAACTTGGTGGACCAGTGATTTTTATTGAAGTTACTTACAGGAATATGGGTGACAGTTTAGTTACAGGAGCAGAAATGACTCAAAGGCAGTTGCATCACCAAAATCCTACCCCAGCGTGGGTGGAAGTTCATGAAAGCTGGAAACCTATAACCTGTAGACAGCTTGACAAGTGTTTTTTTTTTTCAGGCAGCTCAGTGTTCAGACTGCTCAGCTAGTGTTAGTGTCTCCCATCAATTCTTACTGCTTATATGAGTTTGAGGAGGCAGAGGATGGGTGATGTGAATGAAAATGCACCCAATAGGGGTGGCTTTGATGTTTCAAAAGCCCATGTCATTCCCAGTTTGCCTTTTTTCCCCTCTGCCTAGTGCTTGTGGATCAAAATGTAAGCTCTTGGCCGCTGCTCCAGTAACTATGCCTGCCTGCCTGCCTGATGTCATGTTTCATACAATGATGATCATGAACTCTAATCCTCTGGAACCATGATCCCCAATTAAATTCTTTTATAAGTTTCCTTGGACATGCTGTTTTATCACAGAATAGAAAAATAAATAATGTGTGGAATAATCTTTTTGTACACTGTGACGATGTGTCATTCTGATTGGTTAAACAAAAAGCTGAACAGCCAATACCTAGACAGGATTTTCAGGCACACAGGATGTTAGGAAGAAGTGGGGAGTCATCAGCCTGATGGAGAGGAAGCAGCATGGGCAGTACAGAATAAAGGTAATAAAGCCACAAGACAAAAAGTGGATTGATAAAAATGGATTAAGTTGTAAGAGCTTGTTAGTAACAAGCCTAAGCTATCTGCCAAGCTTTTATAATTAATAATAAGTCTCTGTGTCATTATTGGGGAGCTGGCAGTTCTGATAAAAAGGTCTGACTACATGCCAGGCAGTGGTGGCGCATGCCTTTAATCCCAGCATTCGGGAGGCAGAGACAAGTGGGTCTCTATGAGTTTGAGGCCAGCCTGGTCTACAGAGCAAGTTCCAGGACAGGCTCCAAGCTACACAGAGAAACCCTGTCTCGAAAAAAACAAAAACAAAAAAGGTCTGACTACAAATGGTGCCCAATGTGGGGCCACGTATATCCACATAAGACCTGCTATAGCTTCAGGAGGACTTGGGTCAATACCCAATGGCCCAGAACTTTATTCAAAAGGGCTTTTTATAACAATGTCATGGGGTGAGGCCAAAGACCTTCCCCTTGCTAGATACAGCCAAGTATAGACCCTTCCAAACACCTGGTACCCAGGCCTGTGGTCCAATCATCCTCTTATGCAGTCCTGCTGGGTAAAGCAAGCTCAGATCTCACTAGGAAACCTCTGTGGGCTCCCACAATGAACCTTGGAGTAAAATCATCAGCCTATAACTCCTGAATTCATTTCTTATGATGTCATTAAATTGTCTACCTCCATTACAGGTGGCACCAAAGTTGGGCCAACCTATAGCATTGAGATGCTCATGTGTTCGTGTTAATGGAACTCCAGAAGTTGGCATTGTTAATTAGGAAGATAGGGAATGAGCAATTTTTAAACAAACTGAAACTGAGAATATGGAATGACATAATTTATCAGATCAATCAAAAAGGGAAATATTGGTTTTGGAATATTTAAATTACAAGCTGAATTTGGGGATCAAGGGTTATATCATTATCAAAAAATGGGAAAAGGGCAAAAAATACTATTATAGCACACAGTAATATGTCCATCCCTGAACTAGCTATGAGGTCATTAGGACTCTCGGGTAATAATCTATGGCTGCAACTGGTTATTGGGGGTGCTTAATAAGACTTCTTTTTTGATTATTGGTGACGCTTCTATACCAAATTTATAATAGACAAATTTGATGGGATTATGAATTCCTCCTATTGAATCTGTTAACATTGCTAGGGACAATGTTATATTCCAACCTAACGTAATTTTGGGGAATATTCAATGACTTACACATCTTTTGTCTTCTATAACTGTTTTTTATGTTTTGACATAATGAGGAAAATTCTCAGTGTGGGGTTGTTCATAGCCAATTTTTATTTGTTTGTTTTTTTGTTTTGTTTTGTTTTTGTTTTTCAAGATAGGGTTTCTCTGTGTAGCTTTGCGCCTTTCCTGGATCTCGCTCTGTAGACCAGGCTGGCCTCGAACTCACAAAGATCTGCTTGCCTCTGCCTCCCGAGTGCTGGGATTAAAAGCGTGCGCCACCACCGCCCCGCACACAGCCAATTTTTAAAAATTTATTATTATGTATACAACAGTCTGCTTCCATATATGCCTGCACGCCAGAAGAGGGCACCAGATCTCATTATAAATGGCTGTGAGCCACTGTGTGGTTGCTGGAAATTGAACTCAGGACCTCTGGAAAGGTAATCAGTGCTCTTAACCTTTGAGTCATCTCTCCAGCCCCCACACAACCAATTTTTAACACAAGAAAAGGCTTTACCTGTGGGCTGGTCCCTCTTCTGTAGGAACCATACTTTTATTTCTCTTTGAACCAATTTTTCTGGTTTATGTGCCCTTGGTCACACACTTTGCACATTGACTGACATCCAACTGCATTATGCACAAAATGTTGAAACCTTCCCATTGATTGTGATGACCATGTAAAGCTTATGTCCATCCCTGTGACAGCCACAGTAGCTACTTTTCTTCTGCTTGTACTCAGCCTTATTGTAGGCATTCAGCAGAAGATTATAAAACTGGCCCATGCTATTAACAAAGCCACTAATATAACAGCTCAAATATTAGGAGAATTAAATCAAGAACTAAGAGAAGTTAGGACAGCTGTATTACAAAACCGAGCAGCACTAGATTATCTCATATTGAAAGAGCAGCTGGGCCGGGCGGTGGTGGCGCACGCCTTTAATCCCAGCACTCGGGAGGCAGAGGCAGGCGGATCTCTGTGAGTTCGAGGCCAGCCTGGTCTCCCAAGCGAGTTCCAGGAAAGGCGCAAAGCTACACAGAGAAACCCTGTCTCGAAAAACCAAAAAAAAAAAAAAAAAAAGAAAGAAAGAGCAGCTGGGCTGCCTAAGAGTCTCTGGCCTATGCTGACTAACTACTCTCAACAATTACTTAAAACTAGCACAGTTACAAAACACCACTTGACCTTTCTCACAACCACAACTGTGGCCATCCTGCTATGAGTGGGTCTCCCCATTTCTCGGACCTTTAATGGCAATAGCTGTCGTTCTTTGTTGCTCCCCAGTTGTTCTTACCTGTGTCCAGCATTGTTGCCAGCCTTGTTACCACTATACACAAGTACATGCTTTTTAAGGATATTAAAACACAAAACAGTGGTTTTTTATAATACTAATCCTACTTTTCTACCTGTGCCCCAAATTTCTCACTGGCTGAATTCTTCAGGAAGGTAATGTCTTCCCAGTGTCTAGTATAGCCTACTCCCCAGAATACCCATCCTATTAGTTAAGAATGAAAAGCCTTATCTACTGTCTGTCCTGGAGTTCAATATTCTCTCCTTTTCTGATACATGGGCTCAGTCATATCATAGACTGCCTGCAACTTAAGCTTAATGGGCTATTCTGTGGGAGCTTGGAAGATAAGAATGCAGAGAGCAATTTGTACAACTGAGGTATGGCTTGTGAAGTTTCAGAGAAGTTTGAGAGTTGTTCGTGTAAATCTATGGTTTCTGGTCAACTGGACTGAAGAATTGGATGTGAGTAACAAGAGACCAGCATCACTGTCTCAGCCAGGGCTTCTGTTACTGTGATGAAACACTATGACCAAGACAATCTAGGAAGGAAAGGGTTTATTTCACTCACTTTTTCATCATTGAAGGCAAGCAGGGCAGGAACTCAAACAGGACAGGAGCTGGGGGCAGGAGCTGATACAGAGGGCATGGAGGGGTGCTGCTTACTGGCTTGCTCCATGACTTGCTCAGCCTCCTCTCTTATAGAACCCAGGAATACCAGCCCAGGGTGGCACCTCCCACAATAGGCTGGTGTGGCTAGAGTTTTCCTGCCTGTCCCACAGTCAGGATAAATCTCTTTCACCTGCCAGTCCCACAGCCGCTCAGACCCAACCAAGTAAACACAGAGACTTATATTGCTTACAAACTGTATGGCCGTGGCAGGCTTCTTGCTAACTTTTTTTATATCTTAAATTAATCCATTTCTATAAATCTATACCTTGCCACACGGCTCGTGGCTTACCGGCATCTTTACATGCTGCTTTTCCTGGCGGCGGCTGGCTGGCAGGCTGGCTCCTTCTGCCTTCCTGCTCTTTTAATTCTCTCTGTTAGTCCCGCCTACTTCCTGCCTAGCCACTGGCCAATCAGTGCTTTATTAGCAACACATTTGCCATACAGAACATTCCCACAGCAGGCTGGACAATGCCACATCAATCACTAATTGAGGAAATGTCCTACTGTAACAGGGCCCCAGACCTCAGCACAACTGACCCCATAATGGAACTATCATTCAGGCTGTAAAACTCAGCACTTAGACAGCACCACCTGCCAAAAATAAAAAAGACCTAATTCATCAAAGTCCATATACTTCTGGGAAAGTCTCAAAATGTACAAACCTTGCTTTTTTAGCTTCTGTAGTTTCACTTCTGGCTAACTGTCCTTGTTAACTGAAGTGTGTCAACTCAGAACAAGGTTTTTGTGCTTAAAAGCTCATCCTGAGAAAGGCTCAGGGCTACACTGGGATCCCAAGCACACAGTGTGGTTGCTGGCTGGCTAATAAAGACTTGCTCTTGGCTTAAACTTGTGTCTGAGAAGTCTTCTCTGGTGAATACCCCACAACACTACAGGTTTGCCTACAGCACAATCTTATGGAGGCATTTTCTCAATTGAGGTTTCCTCCTCCCAGATGACTCTACCTTGTGTCAAGTGGACATAAACACTAGCCAAGACAGCCACTGAAGTGAAACATTTATTTTACTGGAACAAGCAATGCTGATCAACTGGGGAAATAAGATGTAATTAACAAGAGACTAGCATCATTGAGTTGAAATCTTCTGGGAAGTATTTCCTCAGCACCAGCACATAGAAGCGTGGTCCAGATGGGGCTAAGGCTGCATCTCAAGCTGGTAGCAAACCTTGGTAATGTGTAAGAGTCTCCAAAGTGTTACTGATTTTGGCAGCATGAGAGCTTCAGAATGAAGGAGTCACAGAGAAGCTGATTTGGTTTCTTGGTCAAGAGAAAAGACCAGAGAGTCACAATTAAAGCAAAACCAAATTTCAATAGTGTGGCCACGAGTGGCAGGGTCAGAGTCCCTTCAGGGAGCTCAGAAGGCGTTGATGAAGATGCAGTCAGTTGCAGCGGAAACTTCAGTACAATGGAGGTTCCAGGACCATGTGACCACCAAGAAGGACAGCAGCAATTGTGAAGTGGAGCCAACCTGAGCCTATAGAACATGCTGTGTGTGCTGCAGTGGCTGAGCCTTGGCATTGAGACCATCCAAGCACTTTGAAGCTCAGAAGAACAAGAGTGAATGAATCCCAGATATTGGACACTGAGTTATTTATACTGTTTGGTTTTGCTTGGACTGTGACCATGTTCTGGTTCTTCCCTCTTAAGTAAGAAGTCTACATTATTTTTTATTTTACATGAGCCCAAAATTAAAAGACTTTTGGACTTTTAAGGAGATATGTATGTTAAAGACACTTAACTTTTAAAATGTATTTGAGCCTTTCTGTACTACATCCAATCTGCCCACCCAGCCAGACTCCCCACTTCCTTCTCCAGGGTCTACCCCAATGAGTTTTACTGACTTTCCCATCCACACCTTTTCCTCAGCCTACCAGTTTTAGTTCAGGTCCCACATCTGGTGTCCTGGCCTAGTCTGGCCACTCTCTGCCTGCACTGCAACCTACCTCTACGTAATCCACCAGGACCTACCCTAACAGCCTCTGCCCACAAGTCCCTTCAACACTGCATCCAACCTCTCCACTAGGCTCGATCTCGTTCATCTTTCTCTATGGTCTATTCTGAGGAATCTTTCTGACTCTCCCCAACCATGCATCCTTCCCTAAACAGTTCTAACAACCAGGGACAAAGCTTTAAATATATGAGCCTGAGAGGGCCACTCAGTCAAAACATCACATTGCACTCCCAGATCTCCACAAACTTGTTGCCATATCATAATGCCAAATGCATTAATTCAACTTTGGACTTTGGATGTTGAGATTGTGAAAGATAGCCAGCCTAGATTAATATACCCAGCAAAATTGTCCACCATAATTGAAGGAGAAAGAAAAACTTTCACATTATACATAGCCTAAAATATTATATTCAACTAAATCGAAGAAAAATACAAGAAGCAATATTTTGGGTTGAAGAGAAATGAGCACAGTAGAAATATTGTGGAAAGAAATAAGAATCCATAATTATTAAAAATACAAAGTACCCCCAGCATGGTGGCGCACGCCTTTAATCCCAGCACTTGGGAGGCAGAGGCAGGCGGATCTCTGTGAGTTTGAGGCCAGCCTGGTCTACAGAGTGAGATCCAGGACAGGCACCAAAACTACACAGAGAAACCCTGTCTCGAAAAGCCTAAAAAAAAAAAAAAAAAAAAAGATGGGTTCCATAGCTTAAGGGCCTAGAGTTTGGTATGGTCTGTCATAGTCACAGATAACATAATCATTGGCAGGCTATAAAACACATGTACTATCTCCCCTAAGTATGGGGGCATAGAAACAAAGCTAAAGCTAAAGGTCCAGGAAGGAAGAGTCTGGGATAACATAAGTCTGGGGGATTTGGGTGTGGCCTGCCCTACAAGTAGCACAGATTACCAGGCTACATCCACTCCCAGGCTTCTGGGTAGAAAACAGATATACATCCCTTTTGTTAAAGAGAAAAGCCTGCATGTATAATGCTCCTGGTTTCTCTGGTGCTTATCTGTGACCATGAGGTTCTCCACACAAGAAGAACTACTCAGGATGCAGGGTGGCCCCAAGGGGTGGGCACAGAATAATAACAGTAGGTGATTTCAGTATTTCAGTACTCCACTTTCTCCAATAGACAGGTAATCTGGACAAAAAAACAAACAGAGAAACATCAGAATTGACATCATACATCAGATGGACTTACAGATACATATATATATATATATATATATATATATATATATATATATATAGACTAGTCCACCCAAACACCAAAGCATACACATTCAGCTCAGCAGCACATGGAAAATTTCTAATATAGACAATATCCTGGGACATAAAACAAATTTTAAAAGATTGAAATCACTCTTTGTATCCTATCTGACCACAGTAGGGTAAAACTTAAAATGGACAGAAAACAAATCTTTAGTAAACGCACAAACTCATGGAGATTGAACAACTCATTACTGAATGATGAACAGGGCAAATAAGTGGAGGGTTCTAGCAGGCCTGTGTAGCTAGAGTTTTCCTGCCTGGCCCACAGTCAGGACAAATCTGTCACCCGCCAGTCCCACAGTCGCTCAGACCCAACCAAGTAAACACAGAGACTTATATTGCTTACAAACTGTATGGCCATGGCAGGCTTCTTGCTAACTGTTCTTATATCTTAAATTAATCCATTTCTATAAATCTATACCTTGCCACGTGGCTCGTGGCTTACCGGCGTCTTCACATGCTGCTTGTCATGGCGGCAGCTGGCAGAGTCTCCCTCCGCCTTCCTGTTCTCTCAGTTCTCCTCTCTGTTAGTCCCGCCTATACTTCCTGCCTGGCCACTGGCCAACCAGTGTTTTATTTATTAACCAATCAGAGCAATTTGACATACAGACCATCCCACAGCAGGCCTGGGCACAGCAAACACAGGCCAGAGCACGGCAACCATGGCACCAACAGGTTTTGCCTTTTACTCTTCCCTCTCCCTTCCTAAACCGTTAGATTACATTCCTAATGCTCGTAACCAGGGTCTACTCCTTTATCTGGCCACTTTCTTATGCCTGACTCATTCCTGAGACTGATCACCAAGATCCAACTGTCAAAACATCAAAGTCCAACCATCAAAATTCATTATTTTGACTAATTGAAATACCCAATCAGAACTTACTCATCCCAGCTCATTCTAACACAAACCTCCCCTTTTTCCCTCTTAAAATTAACACTTACAAAGCTTCTGTCCAATTCAGATTCAGCCACCTTGTCTCTGCCTTGCTTAATAAAGGATTGCTTTGTGTTTGGTTTGTGCTTGGATATTGGTGTTTGGGTGTGATCTGTGCCTAAGCCAGGGTCCAGAGGGGAGCATCCTGTAGTACTCAGGTCCCTTCAATAAGAAATCAAAAGAGAAATTTAAAAATCTTCTGGTATTAAATGAAGATGAAAACACAATACAAAACTTCCAGGATAAATTGAAAGCAATGAATGCTGAGAGAAATATATAGCTCTAAGTGCCTACGTTTTAAAAAATCAGAGAGTACAAATAAATGACTTAATGATGCAATTCAAAAATTTGGAAGAACAAAAACAAACCAAATGCAACCCCTGTTGATAGCAAGAAATAAGAAAAATCAGAGCAGAAATCAATGAAATAGATTGATTTTATTTTATGTGTGTTTTGCCTGCATATATGTCTGTGTGCCACATGCATGTTTGGTGCCCATGGAGTCAGAAGAAGGCATCACATTCCCTGGAACAATATAAAGTATCACTGAATCTAAGAGCTGGTTCATTAAGAAGGTAAGTAAGATTGACACTTGGCCCAACTAACCAAAAGAAAAAAAGAAAAGAGGAACCAAATTAACAGATTTAGAAATCAACAGGGAAATATACACTAAAGAAATTCAGAACATTATAAGGGAATATTTAAAAAACCTGTACTTCATTAAGTTGGAAAAACCTAAAAGAAATGGATGATTTCTAGATTCAGCCAAACCACCAAAACTAAACCAAGAACTCAACAACCTAAAGAGACCCATAACAAACGAGGAGATTGAAACTATAACAAAAAGCCAGATGGCTTCACAGGAGAATTCTATCAGACTTTTAAAGATCTACAGAAGAAAGAAAGAAAAGAAAGAAAGAAAGAAAGAGAGAAAGGAAAGAAAGAAAGAAAGAAAGAAAGAAAGAAAGAAAGAAAGAAAGAAAGAAAGAAAGAAAGAAGAAAGAAGAAAGAAAGAAAGAAAGAAAGAAAGAAAGAAGGAAGGAAGGAAGGAAGGAAGGAAGGAAGGAAGGAAGAAAGAAAGAAAGAAAGAAAGAAAGAAAGAAAGAAAGAAAGAAAGAAAGAGAGAGAAAGGGAGAGAGAGAGAGAAAGAAAGAAAGAAAGAAAGAAGGAAGGAAGGAAGGAAGGAAGAAAGAAAGAAAGAAAGAAAGAAAGAAGAAAGAGAGAGAGAAAGAAAGAAAGAAAGGGAGAGAGAGAGAGAAAGAAAGAAAGAAAGAAAGAAAGAAAGAAGAAAGAAGGAAGGAAGGAAGGAAGAAAGAAAGAAAGAAAGAAGGAAGAAGAAAGAAAGAGAGAAAGAAAGAAGAAAGAGAAAGAAAGAAAGAAGAAAGAAAGAAAGAAAGAAAGAAAGAAAGAAAGAAAGAAAGAAAGAAAGAAAGAGGGAGGAAAGAAGGAAGGAAGGAAGGAAGGAAGAGAAGAAAGAGGAGAAACAGAAGCACTCCACAATTCCTTCTATGAACCCAATATCACTCTAATCAAAAACAGATAAAGACCACAACAAAAACAGACTCAACAGAATATAGACACACAAAAAATGTTCATTAAAATACTTGCAAACAGAATAAAGGCATACATTTAAAGGGTTACGCATGTATCTATATCTAGAGAGATAGCTCAACAGTTAAGAGCACTTATTGCTCTTGCAGAGGACCCATGTTCAATTCCCTGCACATGCTGGTTCACAACTATGTGTAAACTCCAGTTCCAGGGGATGTGATGCCTTCTTCTGACCTCCATGGGCACCAAACACGCATGTGGCGCACAGACATATATGCAGGCAAAACACACATAAAATAAAATGCATAAATCTAATTTTAAAACTTTAAAAAACATTTTAAGAGTATTATATCAGAGCAAATTGGCTTTATCCCTGAAATGCAGGGATGGTCCAACACATACAAGTCAATAAATGTAATAAACCACATAAATGGACTTAAAGACAAAAGTCACACAATCACCTCAATAGGTGCAGGAAAAGCCTTTGACAAAATCCAAGTCTTTAGTAGCCTTAGTAGCCATTTCTTGCCCTGTGTGTGACCTAATATCTTTGTGACTATTGAGTCTGTATGAACAGCAGTAGCTTCCACTAAACAAAGGATTAAGATTGTATCTGATGCCTATAGAGGAGATTTTTCTCCTTTTTCTGAAACAGACCTACCTGATGTTTCCACCAATGTATCTGGGATTGTGCTTGTTGTGGGGTATCCACCAGAGAAGACTGCTCGGACACAAGTTTAAGCCAATTAAATGTCTTTATTAGCCAGCTGGTGACTACACTGGGTGGTCAAGATCCCAGTATAACCCCGAGGCTTTCTCAGTGTGAGCTTTTAAGCACAAAACCATGTTGACATACTTAACAAGAACAGTTAGCCAGAAGCAGAACTACAGAAGCCAAAAAGCAAGGTTATTACATTTAGAAACTTTCTCATAACTATAGATTTTGATGGATTAGGCCTTTGTTTTAGCAGGTGGTGCTGTCTACATGCTGAGTTTTACAGCCTGAATGATACTTCCATCATGGCGTCAGTTGTGCTAAGGTCTGTTACATGCTTTATAATTTTCTTTGTTCTGTTACTATAGTGATTTTGTGAAAGAGTAACCACATTTGCATGTGGAATTTGGGGTAACTTCAAATCTGTGTTCCTGGACCATAGTCACTCATATTTGGCTCCAGAATAATCTCAGTCTCTCTGCTCACTATGCAGGCTAGCCCTGAACTCACAGAGATCTGCCTGCCTTTGCCTCTTGAGAGAAGGAGCGAGACATAGACAGAGAGAGACGGGTTTAAGATTTAAGTCAGACTGGGTGAAGTTACGGAAAACTGAGCCGCCATCTGGGTACTCGGAATCAAACCTGGGTCCTCTACAAGAACAACACTCTTAACCCCAGAGCCATTTCTCAGATCCAAGAATTCCATCTCCGTCCAGGATGGCCGAGACCCGAATCTCCCGGGCTACACTCCAGAACGGAAGGGGAAGTGACGCCATATAGGCCTTTTTCCCCCCCCCCTAGCGATGGCTGCATCCTGTAGTTCGCAGTGCCGTTCTCCACCTCTGGTCCATCTTTACTCCGAGGGAGTCGCGGAGGTGGAGGCGACGGCGGCCGTGAAGGATCAGTTTAGGGCGTGGCTGTGTCCGCGAAGGCCCATAGCCCGGGACCGGCGGGTCTCACGTGCACCGCGCCTCCCTCCGCCGCTGTGAACGCTCCCCGGCCTCCAGCGGCTTGCCGTCGGCTCGGCCCCCTCTGCAGAAAACTCCCCAGCCGCCTTCCAGATTAGTCAGGCTTCCAGGGGACAGAACTCCGCCGCTGGCATCGCCCTGCAGCCGCCGCCTCCTCCGCGCGACCCAGCGATCGTGGAGCTCGGGTGAGCGCCGCGGGCTGGGGTTTGTGAAGGAAGCTTCCCACGCACACCGTGGCTTTGTCTTGGCATCGTCCGTTTAATTCTGTCACATGACACTGGACATTGGGGTAGAAAAAGTATTCTTAGGTCTAGGAATAAACATTTCTGTTTGGGAGTGAATGCGAATGTTTATTCTTTTTTTATTTTTTGGCTGCACGGGAAGTTGCTGTGTAGACCAGGTTGGCCTCGAACTCGTGGAGATCCTTCTGCCTCCGCCTCCGTAGTGCTTGGACTAAAGGCGTGCGCCACCACACCCCCCTGAATGTTTATTTCTTTAATCTTTCCTTTTCTTTTTTTCCTTCCTTCCTTTTCCTTGCCTTTCCTTTCTCTGCTCTCTTTCTCATTCTTTACCTCTCCTCTTGACTTTACTGCTAGTAAAACTGCTCATTCAGTGAGCTACACACCCCCGCCCTGAATATTTTGTACATAAATGTAGATACTGTGTGACTAAGGCTTTCGGCTGGTGAAAGTAAGAGTACTCCGCCCTCTCCATGTGAAGTTCCTAGGCCTGCGCATCCTTAGAGAGTTTCAAAACAGGAACTCCCCTGCCTCGGAGGTCAGAGACAATTGCAGGAGTTAGTTCTCTTTCCACCGTCTGGGTGCTAGAGCTCAAACTTGGGTTTTATGGCTTGGCCTTTACTCACCAATCCACTTCCATGGCCTCTGTTTGTTCTTTGAAATAGGGTCTCACGTAACCCAGGCTGGCCTCAGCCTTCTGTGTAACTGTGGAACTCCTGATCCGCCAGCCTTTACCTCCCAGGTGTAGGGATTTCCAGTCTCTAGCACCATGCCTGGCTCTGTAGTAACTTTTGAAGAGTTTTACATTCTTTAAGAAAGTCATACATTTTGCTATTTCTAATTGAAGTCTCCTGGGATGTTTAAAAATGCCTGTGTTTCTTCCTTTTTCTTTTTTCTTTTTTTCTCTATGTACTTACAATAGCTCCAAAGGAGAGGTTTGTAAACTGCAGTAAAAGTTGGCTGTAAGTAGCGTATGCTTCTTGGGCCTCGTGGTCAGGAATTACTCACTTCTGCTTTAGTAACTGTGTGTCTGTAGTCACCCTGTGAATGTTCTGGTCGTGAGCCACAACTGTTTCTCAAAAGCAGAAGAGTTCATCTTTAAAAGAGGGCGTGGTGCCTGGAGTGTGTATAGCCCAATGGTATCGAACTTACTTGGCAAACACGAGGCTCTGAGTTTAGCCTCCAGAAGCAGATACACAAAAGGCTCAGGATTGCTTTAAAGAACCAAGAAGGCTAAGGTGTTGTCTGGCACTTGGACATCTCTGGATCTGCTGAATGATTCAGATCAGGCACTTGAAAATCTTGCATTATATGCTTTAAAGCTTTATATTTATGGGCTGGAGAGATGACTCAGAGGTTAAGAGCACCGACTGCTCTTCCAGAGGTCCTGAGTTCAATTCCCAGCACCACATGGTGTCTCACAACCACCTGTAATGAGATCTGGTGCCCTCTTCTGGCCTTCAGGCATACATGCAGGCAGAACACTGTATACATAGTAAGTAAATCTTTAAAAACCTGTATTATTCTTGTATACATGTGTATGGTGGGTGTGGCTGTACATGTGCCATAGCACACACATGAAGGCCAGAGGACAACTTTGTAGAGTCCATTCTTCCTTTTTGTGGGTTCTGGAGACTGAATTCAGGGCTCCAGGCTTCTGTGGCAAGCTCCTTTGCCTGCTCAGCCCCCTTCTGCTCTAGTTTCTTAACTTGTTCTGGCCTGCACCTGAAACTGGAGGCCATATAGGTGACTGTAGATGTGTTAAAACACATTCAAATCTTGGAAATGTTACACTCCAAAGTCAAAGTGTTATGTCTCGTTTGGGTTGGTATGAGGAGCAATAACCTAAATGAAATCTTCAAATGAATGTCTTTACTTGACTACAGCACTGAACCTTTAGAAAATCTCACCCCTAAATCTTCCACACTTTAAATTTTTTTGGTATACTTCCATATTTGTGTGTGTGTGTGTGTGTGTGTGTGTGTGTGTGTGTGTGTGGTATACTTCCATATTTGTGTGTGTGTGTGCCACAACAGACATGTGGAGGTTAGAAGACAACTTGCAGTCCCCCCTACTATTTTGAGTCCTGGGGATTGAACTCAGTCAGCGGGCAAGCAAGTACCTTCACCTGCTGAACCATCTCACTGGCCCACCTCCCACTCCTGCATGACTGGGGGTGAGGGAGAAGTGGGTGG
>CABHPP010133447.1:0-12095 GCA_902168425.1 Peromyscus attwateri
GAGCTATTAAACTGAACAGAAAGCTCTCCATATAAGTAACAAAAATTGTCATGAATTTTTAGTGTGTTCAAAATCCTTATTCATCAGATACACAAATGAAACCAGTATGAAATTCCATCTCACCATTGTCAGAATGTCTAACACAAGGAAAACTAATGATAGCAATGCTGTGAGGGCATAGGGAATGAAGAACCCTTGTTTATTGCTGGGGCCAATGAAGAATGATGCCCCTACTGTGGAATTTGGTATATTTCTCCAAAATATAAAAGTAGAAGCTCTATATAACCTACCTATGCCTCTCCAGGGTATATAACCAAAGATATTTATGTTTAGTCCCCCCCATTCATTTTTATTGCTGCACCAGTTTCAATAGCTAGACAATACTGTATATGCATAAAGAAAATGTGGTGGATGTAAAAATGAAGTGTTATTGACTCATAAAAATGAAAACTTGACATTTGTAGGAAAATTGATAGAATTTGAAAGTATTTTATTAATCAAAGTAACCCGAACTCAGAAAGACAAATACAACATACTTTCTTATATATATGAATCCAAAATTTTATATTTGGTGTGTGATACTTTTTTAATGTATAGTTACACCTGGTAGGAGAATTTTATGTAGAGATTGTGAAAACAGAAAAGAGACCATGAGTGGGTTTTAAGGGTTTTTAAATTAGGAGTTGAGGCAAAAACAAAGATCTTGATAAGATAATGTGACATGAGAACATAATATGAGCTTCAGAAAGAAGGGAAGCTGCCAGAGGACCTTCAGATGGGATAAATAAGGAGAATGGTGAATTGTATAAAAGAAAGTGTGTATGAAATTATTGTAACTAACACCATCACTTTGTATGACATTTTAAAATTTGTAAATAGTAATAATGTCATAAAACTATTTATGAAAAATATGTTATCTATATTGAATATAGCTTCTGCTTTTGGCACACACCTCTGTAAAATGGAGATAAAAATTAGTAAATTTGTTTTCAAACACATAGAGTGAATCCAATTTCAATTACTTCTTGTACAACCAGGCATATGCCTTATTTGGGGTGGGGGCAGCCTATTTTGCCATCTGTGGTAGTTTGAATGTAATTGACCCCCATTATCTCATAAGGAATTGCACTATTAGGAGGTAGGGCTTGTTGAAGTGAATAAAACTTTGTTGGTGGAAGTGTGTCACTGTGGGGTAGGCTTGTGGTTTCCTATGCTCAGGATGCTGTCTAGTGTGTCAGTTGACTTCCTATTACCTGCAAGCCAAGATGTAGCTAGCACCACACCTGCCTGCATGCCACCATGCACCCCAACATTATGATAATGGACTGACACCCCAATTAAATGTTTTCTTTATAAGAGTTGCCGTGGTTATGGTGTCTTTTCACAGCCATAAAACCCCAACTAAGATGCCATCACGCACACTCATTAAGTATTTGAACACTGGGATAGCACAAATTAAGATATCTGATGGGAACATAATGAAAATGGATCACTTCTTTCAATATTGCTCCTTTCTTTTAACATGAATGATTCTTATACCTCCAGTTTTTTAACTCTGGAAACTGAGTTGTTAAGTATAATACAATGAAGGAATTCTTTTAAAGCCCACTTTTGAAATGAAACTGAATCAATGATATAATCAATACATAGAATAGTTTAGTAACCTTAAAATATTCCCTTTATACTTTAACCTTGGTCACCATGAGGGTGAGATAAAAAACAGATGGCTATCTCAAAATTACAGATTGTTTTATGATCACAGTGTTACTACATGTGAAAGATGCAGCAGATGTATAAAATTGGTTTGAAAAGGAGCACCCAGCCTATGTGTCTTGTTGCATAACAAAGGAGTATTATAAGTAAAGCATAAATATTTGCAACATACACACTTGTTACATCTTGAATACATTTACCCCTCAGGATTTTTTTTCTACTAATAGTCATTTGTTTAATATTTTCCAAATTTAAATCTGACATTTTTCTGGGTATCAGATTTCTCTCCTTAATCACAGCACTTTAGAAAGTAAGCCTGGAAGGAACATCCTAAATAGTTGGCAAAGTCCCAGGCCAATATAATAATACCTTGTTACAAAAACTGGTGGAGGAGAGAGAAGGATACTTAATATTTTGTCTTAAAAATAGTGTATTCAGATAACCCTAAACCTTTACATTCCACGTAAGGACCCATGTACTACTCACCTGAATCCTGTACTTGGATGTAGCTTGAGTATTATACAGGGACTCATTTGTTAAAGTTCAGTCTTTACTCTGAGTTATTAATGATGTTAAACACCTGGTGGATTTAAAACAAGAGGGACAGAAAGCAGAAGTAAAAGGACATATGTGCAAGCTCACTGTCCCTTATCGTGTGGCAGTCTTATCTTTCACCATGAGTCCTGCTATGGACATCATCACCAGATTAATGACATCACCAGATGTCATAAAACTATTTATGAAAAGATGTTATCTATATTGAATATAGCTTCTGCTTTTGACATACACCTCTTTAAAACGGAGATAAAAATTAGTAAATTTGTTTTCAAACACATAGAGTGAATCCAATTTCAATTACTTCTTGTACAACCAGGTATACGCCTTATTTGGGGGTGGGGGCAGCCTATTTTGCCATCTGTGACAGTTTGAATGTAATTGACCCCCATTATCTCATAAGGAATTGCACTATTAGGAGGTAGGGCTTGTTGAAGTGAGTAAAACTTTGTTGGTGGTTCATTAATCCTATCCTTGAAAATGTGCTATGTCCAGTTGATATTTTTTTAAAAATAAAGATGATATAAGACTATTTTATTTATTATGTGTTACAATCATTTCAACACTTTGTAAAACATCATCAAAATGAAAGTTAAGGCTGACAAGGAAAGCTAGTATGTGGACTCAACATGGCTTTCTTGTGGAAACAATCGCCAGTACACTAGGTAGAGCCCTGGAGGTGTTTAGATCAAAGGACTCTTTCCTCATGAATGATATTCAATAATCAAAAAGTGACCTGAGCAAAATAATTGGAGTTGGTTTACCCCTTGCCATGTGAGAGTACAAGCAAGGTGTAGTCTGTAAAGATTGGCTCTTATCAACTTCTAAATCTGGTGGAACCTACTAGTGGACTTCCAGGACAGTACTTCAAGGAATGCATTTCCAATACTTAAACTTTGCTCACACTAGATATTTTATTTTATAACAGTTTATTTTGAGTGGATTAGAAATCTGAAAGATAATGAATCTAATTATCTGGGACATTGTTCTCCAAATGACAAGTAAGCTACATTCATCTTTGCTAAATTAAGGGTTTTGTTACACATTATATTTTTCTACCACAGTGTTGAGCTACACAGAGTATTGTCTACTTCTTGTTCCATTTCTGTTGAAGTATCTGATAAATAGAATGTAGTTATTGGATGCACAGGTAGGTAAAATTGAGTTCTTGAATAAATCTTTTGTCACAACTTTCACCAGAACCTTCCATGTTTTCATGTTCCACATATCTGAGGTAGGAGCTCTGGAAGCTTTCTTATGCTTGCTCTTTCATCCTGTCAAGATTTCCATGCTTTGATTTAACATATATATATGTATATGTGTTAACATTTAACATATATATGTATATATATGTATATATGTGTGTGTTATTAATTCCATTTATTTTGTTGCCTTATTCATTTGAAAACAGATTTTTATTTTAGTCAATATGCCAATTTGTAGTTTTTTGCTGATTGGACTATTTACAAATAATAAGACATTAAGGGGATTTAAGACCACTATATCACTTTATACCATTTATTAGTATTTTTTTCTTTGCTAGCTTAAGTAAAATAATGTGTTATCTCATATTATTTAGTATTACAAACCAGTGATTTTAAAAATATATTTAACAAATTTTATGAAAAATTTTCAATCTAATATATGACTAACGTTTTAGAAAACAATTACTTTAGCATTATTTTACTTATTTCCCTTTTTTATATTTATTTCATTTATTGATTTGCTTTTATAGCATGTATAGATTAGAACATTCAGTTCTTCATTGGTAATTTTGTTAACATTTAATGAAAATGTAAAATACACTAGTCATTTATATGTCACATTTTTCTCCATGAGTCGGCATTAATCACATGTGTACCTGCTGAATTCTACATACTCATTCATGAATTTTGGTTGTTGTTATAAACTTCTAGTTTGATATTTTTTTGGGGTCCTCACAGTACCTCAACACGCTGTATTTTCGTGAGAGTGTATTTTCAGAGATGGATGCTGTTTTGATTCTCTTCATTGCTTTCTTATGGTTTTTCTCCTTGGAGGTGTTTGCATTCATTTGTGTGCTGTGGTACTTAGTTGGGTGTTTTCTTAGTTATTGTTTCATTGCTGTGATGAAACACCACAAACAAGGCAACTTAAAAAGGAAACACTTAATTAGGGGATTGCTTAGCGTTTCAGAAGGCTAGTCCATGGTCATCTAGGGGGGAGTGTGGTAGCAGGTAGACATGGTGCTGGAGCAGTAGCTATTCGCTCACATCTAATCCATAAATTACAAGCAGAGAGAGCAATACTGTTCCCAACATATGATTTTGAAACCTAGAAGTCCACCCCCAGTGACACACATTCTCCAACAAGGCCACATCTCCTTATTCTTCTTCAACAGTTCTACCTACTGGGGTACACACATTCGAACATATGATCCTATGGGAGCCATTCTCCTTCCAACTACTACAATTTTCAGTTGTAATCTTGTCAGATTTCTATAGTTTTTCATCTCTTTTTAATATTTACCTTTCAATTACCTTTGGCAATCATCGTGTTAATATTTTTCCTAAATATATTTCTACCTCATTATCCTTCTCCGACTTCAGTTACACATATGGTAGGTAGTTTATGGTTGTTTCGTAGTTATTCTCTGATGATAAGATTTTATAGCAACTCTTAGTTTCTAAATTTTCATTATGTTATAATTATATCATTTTCCTGTCCCTCATACTCCTTTGAATACTTCCTTCAGCCCTTGCCTCACTCCAGGTATAATGTCGTGTTTGTGTGTTTCTTGATTCTTTCAACTGGAAAAAAACAACTCAATTGTCACATTCTCTTTTGAATATTTTCTATTTAATGATGTAATCAACTGTCTTATCCATTGTTTTTTCCCATTATTATGTTTCAGTTTTAATATCTAAAATTTCCATTTGCTTCATTTTAAAAAAAAATGTTTGTTTATTTCTGTCTCCAATTAGTTTTGACTCTCCTTCACATAATTAAATGTTGTCATATTTCTAATTTTACATCTTGTCTCTTCTCTATTCATTCAGTGTATGTTTTTATTAATTAACTTTCACCTTAGGTTAGGTCACATAATTCTACTTCTTAGAATGACTAATATTTTAGTATATGAGGGATATCATGATGCTAAATACTATAAATATTATGTTATTTATGGTGTCTATTTGCAAAGCCTTGCAGATTAGGCCAGTAGGCAGTTCAGTTAGTCCCTTGATTCTTTTATACTCATTTCATTCATAATTAATCCTTTTAGTGGAGGCACATTCCTCTGAAATAACAGAATGCATCATGTAGCTGGCAAGGACTGGCTTCCCCTCATAGTCAGTGTTCAGTAACTCCCAGATTTGTTCAAGCTTTGTAAATGGTTAAATTTATAATGCTCTGCCATATTTTAAACACTATTATTGGACGTTTTTCCTTTAATATGAATGTCTTACTTGACAAGGAGTCAAAGTTGAGCTGAAGTTATTCAGTCTTCGGTAACTCCGATTCCTTATAAAACATGTATCTCTGCTATCAGTAACTTCCTTGACCCCCACAATCTCAAGGTCTATGTTCTCAAATCAGCCAGCTGTCAAGATAACCTTTGCTTTTATGGCCTCTATTCAACTCAGGGCATTATGTCCACCAAGAATTCTCAGCTTTACTGTAGCTTACCTTTGTATTTTCTCTTAGGAATCATAGTTCTTCAACATTGTTTGCTTAGTGTTTCAAATTCTGCCTTCTTTCCCTTCATTTCCACAACTGCTGGCAGTGCAGTGTGAATGATAATTTACTTCTGCTGTCATCCCATTTCAATGGGAGAAATTTTCTATGCTAATTTTTGTTTGTTTGTTTGTCGAGACAGGGTTTCTCTGTGTAGCTTTGCGCCTTTCCTGGAACTCATTCTGTAGCCCAGGCTGGCCTCAAACTCACAGATATCCGCCTGCCTCTGCCTCCTAAGTGCTGGGATTGAAGGCACGCACCACCGCCTCCCAGATTATCTATGCTAATTTTACTGCACATCATCAAATAGCTCACTAGAAGATAACTCATCAACATTCACAAGATTGGGCATTATTAGCTATGAAACAAATTCTAACAACCACCCCACTAATAAATACATATTTTAGAGATGATGAAGAAATTGCTTTGCTAGACTTCTCAGGTTTCTGAAAAAGCATACCACAGTTCAATAGGAAGATAACAAAATTTTGTGAAATCTAACAGATAACAGAATTTTATCCCTTTTTTCCATTCTCAAATGAAAAATTAATCAAAAGAATTTTTTCACTCATCACTTGTTTCATAAAAATTTCCAATACATTTCAATTTTTTTCTGTACCATATGATCCACAACTTCAGAATTTATATATTTCTCACAAAGTAAACTTTTTATGTGGCATTTCTCAGCATAAATGCTTGTTTCTGCCTCAAGTTTCACTTTATAATGCAATACCAGTGCTTCCACCATTTGCTTTTGCAATTATTTTATCTGAAGTCTAAGGACAAGAATAGGAATGAAGAGAAAATGTCATAGATACTACACAACATTTTAAGAAACAGGATTCAGCATTAGCTCCTTGTTATACACAATTTAAATAATGAAGATGTATAAATTTATTAGGTGGAACATTGTCATGTTAATGTATGATGAGTAGAAAAATTTAAATCTATTTCAGAGTGCTGTTTGTTCTGTTGTCAAGATGTTTCTTTTTTTTTTTCCTCCATCGGGGGAACTCACCTATATTACACTTGATAACATGATTTATTAGCATTTTATTGTCATATTTTAGTAAAGAATTCAAAACCCATTATTGTAAAAATGGAATATCAAGGAAATTGTAAAGCTTTCTGAGAAGTAATTTGGATTGGGCATGTCATTTAAAGCTCTAAAATACTGAAGTCTGATTTTTATAAAGATCATCCAAGAATAAAAACAGTAAGTCTGAATTCCAATTTAAAGCAAGATGGAATGATAGGAGTGTGCAGAAGGTAAAAATACTTGGTACCAAGTCTGACTATCTCAGTTAGATCCACGATACAAAAACAGTGGAAAGAAAGATCTAATTCCTCCAACTTGTCCTCTGACTTCTACAAATGCACACACATGCTTTGGCATCCATAAAAATACCCCACAAACACAGGTACACACCTACAAATAAATAAGTTAGTAAAATAAAAAATTAGAGACTAGTGTATGCATGTGAGTATGTGTGTTCCTGTGTATGTCTGTGCGTATGCATGTGTGTGCATGTCTGTGTTGTTATTTAAAGGAGACTAAGTTTGATTTGGAGAAATACACATATTATTTATTTGTGAAATTTAAATTTATTAAATAATATTTTAATAAAAATACTTCATATTAATACCCAAAAATCTGATGGATATTTACTTGGTATTGGCAAAATAATGGCCATTTTAATTAATTTAGCTAATTTTCTAAAATAAACCTTTGACTCAAGGTGTAGAGGTTAACTTTAATGAGCTCGAACACACAAATAAGTAAATGAATGATACAAGAAATTCAGAAAAGAATATTTTGTATCATTAGAAAACTAGGTAGTTCAGGAGAAATAACTTAATTACATTAGAAAATATTGACTGAAAATCTAAACAAAAATGACTTTATCGACATATAAATAACTTTTTAAAATGAGAAATGTAGAGGGGCCGTGTTAATCTTCTCTGTTTCATTCCAACTTTAGTATATTTGCTGCCGAAGTGAGCACAGGAATGTGACTGAAACAATATAAAATTAATTAACATTTTATGTAATAATAAACATACAAAAACATAAGATTACATTATACATTATCCAGGTTGATCTATTTATTGAATTTAATTCACATAAATTATCAGCAAAACTATAGGAAATAGAGTATTGCCTCAAACCCTAAAGCTTCTCATTCCCTTTAAGAAACAATTACATTTCTAGAAGGTATGGAACATGAAAATCAGTTGTTTCTTCATCTTTTTATTATACAAATGGGTCAAAAGCATGTACTTGGTTGTCCTGAAGTTAGGTTAAGTTTGGAATCTTAGACATAATTTAGTGTGTACAAGAAAGCGTTCTGTCAGCCGGGCGGTGGTGGCGCACGCCTTTAATCCCAGCACTCGGGAGGCAGAGGCAGGCGGATCTCTGTGAGTTCGAGGCCAGCCTGGGCTACAGAGCGAGTTCCAGGAAAAAAAAAAAAGAAAGCGTTCTGTGATCCTTGCATGCTTCCTTATTTTAATAGGGTAATAAGTATTTGTGAAAACAGTATTATTATGAGAGTTAAAATTATGTAAAGTTTCTTACTTTATTCTGAATATACAATTCATAGCTAAGAATAAATGAAAAATATTAAAATATTAATTTGAAAATCTTTTTGTTATTCTTTAACATGTAAAATAAGCTTTTATTAAATTTATTTTTAATTAAGGTATAATCATATCTCTTCCTTCTTTTCCTTTTCCCTCTCCAACCTCACATATTACCCTCTCTGCTCACTCTTTAATTTGTGCTGTCTTTACCTATGGTTACACATGTCACATATATATTCATAAATTCATAAATATATTAATATAATCTGCTGAGTATATTTAGTATGGTTGTATGATTATGAGATAAGGCTGATGACTTTGTATTGGATAACCAGTTAAGGGGCTCATCTCTAAGACATACCAATTCTCTCTTTCTCAGATGTCATTTGTTGCTTATAGTCATTTTTGTAGTCCCGGGACTCATTGAGAGTTCCTCTTTCATCCTTAGTCTGTCTGCTGATATCGTTGTTGTTCAGGCATTGTTTAGGTAGCAATATGGTTGAAGTATCACGGGTGCAGCCTCCCTGTCAGCCCCAATAGACACAAGCTCACAGCAGAATTACTGCTCTCTTGCTCTTCCACTCTCCTTGCCCTCTTTCCTATATGTTCACTGAGTCTTAGGTGTAGGAGTTGTGCTGTAGGTGTATTTGGTGGGACTAGACTTCCCATAATAAGTTTATCTCTGAATTATAACCAATTATGACTTTACAGAAAGAAAATCACAACAGTATGAATTTTGAAGTGTGTGGTTGTGGTAATATCGTGTTCCCCAATATATTGTGCACCCTAATAAGCTTCTCTGAGGTCAGAGAACAGAACAGTCACTAGATAGACATAGAGGCCAGAAAATGGTGGCACACATGCCTTTAATCCTAGCATTCCTGAGGCAGAGATCCATCCGGATCTCTGTGAGTTCAAAGCCACACTAGAAACAGCCAGGCATGGTGACACACGACTTTAATCCCAGGAAGTTATGGCAGGAAGCAGAAAGGTATATAGGGTGTGAAGATCAGGAAGTAGAGGCTTTTAGGCTTTTTAGCAGCAGTTCAGCTGAGATCAATTTGGATGAAGACTCAGGATTTCAGTCTGAGGAAACAAGTTCAGCTGAGAAGTTGGCAAGATGAGTTAGCTGTGGCTTGTTCTGCTTCTCTGATATTTCAGAATTCACCCCAATATCTGGTCTTGGGTTTGTTTTTTATTAATAAGACATTCTAACAATTCGTGCTACATGTGGTAGGGGAATGCTTCCCAATTTATAACTTAACTAATGATAAATTTACAAGATTGATGGAAAGTTGCAATTAATCAAATGATTGGGATAGATGACATGATCAAGATCATTGCTAATTAATAGTGTTACTGGTATTAAATGCTTTTATTAAAATAAAAATATTACAGGGACATTAAGGAGATCAATGTGTGTAAAGTGTATTAATGTTGTTTGTTGATATTCAAACCAGGGGGACCTATGTTTTTCTTTTTCATTGGTTATTATTTTTATTAAACAAATTTACGCATGTATGTCCTATATTATTACTCTCTCCCCTAACCCTCTCTTCTATCCTTCTCTTACTAATAACACCATGTTTTTCCCCAATCCTTACCAATTTCTTTCACAAGTTCATGACTTTTGATTTTTGTTTTAGGACCCATTTGGTTTAACAACGGCCATCTGTGTAACTGTAAGGTAAGACGTGTCCATCGAAATCTGGTAGAGTCATTAATGGGTACACAATTAGAGAATTATAGAGGCTTGAAACTAGCAGTACACACAGTTAAGCAGTGAGGAATGATTCAGCCTTCTGATTCCTTCCTCTGTCAATACCTGCATATGATCCCAGTCTTTTGCAGAGTCAATATATGTGGGCTCCCTTTTATCTTCATGGTCTGCATGTCCACCAGTCCGTGAGAACAAAGGGGACAGAAACAACAACAGAAATTCTCGGATGATGAATATGATGGGGATAGTCCTCCAGGATATGACGTCAGTGAATCAACTCAACTTTATTCCAGAGTATTGAAAATATATAGAATTGAGGAGCCTGGGGACAAACCCTAATTTGCATTAAGTAGCATACTCCCATCATATGGCTTTGTATGTGGCAATAGGGTCCTCGTAAAATTTTAGTTGCCATATGGGCAGCAGAGGGAGAGCTTCTAGCAGGAAACTGTGCCAAGCATCACACTAGAGATAAATCAAGCATTTAGGCCTTCAGATAAAATCAGTACTCTGGGTCTAGAGATATTCTCCAGATAAGGGCAGGTAGAGTTTTAGAAGTCTTGCTTGGGAGGGGGTGCCTTATATTGGTGAGCTTTGAAGAGAGCTGTCAGGCCATGATAGACTACAACTTCTGACCATCAAGGCCTCCCAACAAGTGTACATACTCACAACTTGTCCAGAAAACAAAGTGTTGCAGTCCTTTTCTCCATCTTCAAGAACTTGCATTCTTTTTAATCCCCTCTTCAGCAATGTTTCCTGTGCCTTGGAAGGGAGGGTACAAATATCTTGCTATGGCTAAGCATTCACCTCTCATTCATTCAGAGCATTTTGTGCTTCTACCAGTCTCTACATTCTCAAGGGTCATTCAATTCAAACACAGGCTTCTCTGATTAAAGCTGAAAATTCCTCCGGGCGGTGGTGGCGCACGCCTTTAATCCCAGCACTCGGGAGGCAGAGGCAGGCAGATCTCTGTGAGTTCAAGGCCAGCCTGGACTACAGAGTGAGTTACAGGAAAGGTGCAAAGCTACACAGAGAAACCCTGTCTCGAAAAACCAAAAAAAAAAAAACCTGAAAGTTCCTATATGTGATATATAGTAAAAAACTGTAAGAGTAGAATGTATAGTGACATCATGTTCATTTACCTAAAGAACAGTAGAAAATTGCCCTCTAGGGCCTGTGATCTCTCCCACCCTAGATTTTGGACCAGATTTAATCAGAGTTAATGTTCTGAGAAGACATGACTCCTTTTACTGCCTGAGAGAGCTATAAGAGAACATGAGAATTGACTTGTTGAACTTGATTTAGTCTAGAAGGAAAATGGCCATGAAAAGACCCTGCTAGAGAAGAACTCTCTGGAGTCTCAGTAACAAAGACACAAGGAATAATGCCTCAAACATCAAAAGCAAAGTTGTGTCAAGTGGCAGGTCTCAGAACAGAGAATTCTAACGGAAAGTGAAGTTCTCCCACAAAGTTCCTTTTAGCAGAAATAACTACAGCATCCAACCATCCACATGCATGGAAATATTAAAAAACAACTGAGGGAGTGAGAAGACCTATGTTCACACATTTAGGAAGAATTCTTGGCTAAAGCAATATCATCTTATTTCATTTTCATTTTCATTTTTAATTGGCCATTTTGTATATCAAAGTTCAGTTGTAATATATTACCTTGAATCTCTCCTGCAATGTAAATTTTGGATATCTTTTATTTATTGAAGATTAATTTTTGTATTTGATAATGCATATATGTGTTTGCTTGTGTGTGGTTGTGTGTGGTATATATATATATATATATATATATATATATATATAT
>CABHPP010133447.1:12195-41135 GCA_902168425.1 Peromyscus attwateri
TTGTGTGTGGTATATATATATATATATATATATATATATATATATATATATATATCAGCACATGTGTCCGAAGGGTTCAGAAGAGGTCATTGGATCCCCTGGAGCTGGAGTCATAGTGTGTGCTCACTGAGGTGTTTAGTGGGAACTGAACTCAGGTCTTCTATAAGATCAGTTTGTTCTCTAAACCAACGAACAAATTTTAAATCCCCTGGTTGTCTTGTTTTACTCTACATCTAGTGTATATTTTCTCTTCTATTTGTTATACCTCTAACCTATATATTTCTTTCTCATTCATATCTTACACTTTAATCACCATTTTTTCATTTCCTCTTCATTTCATTACTTATTGATACCCTTAACTAAAAAAATGCATACTTTAGTAATCAGTAAAATAGTGTAACTTCTTAGCAGCCTTATCAGAAACACAAATTAAGCACACACGTATATTATTCCTTTTCCTGTTTCTGAAATGTTCTCTGAGCCTTAGAAGAGGGCAATACAATGTCTCATTATGGCTGAGCCTGAAATATTACTCATTCTCAGTGTCTTGAACAGCTATGAGTCATTGAATTCAAGTCCATTCATTGAATAGAAAACTATCCCTGATCAGGTCTGAAAGTACCATTTTTCTATGGTTATAAGAAAGGTAATTACTGTAATCTTAAGTTATGACCTCTGTAGGCATGAGGTTTGATCAGGTTTACAATACTAAGCATATATCCCTTCCCATAGCATAGACCTCAAATCCAATCAGGGATTTTGATTAGCCACAGAACAGTCACAGCACTATTACATGAGTAGACACAATTACCTGGCAGGGTAGTGCTAGAGTTAGCAGAACACATAAATCAGACAATAGATGCAAATGTTGTTGACATCTTCATTCAGTGATCTTTGGTTTCAGGGAAAGCATATGTAATGTTGCTAAAGATGTGACAGTGTCTTTACTTTTTGGTGGTAATGAAACTGGAGATTTCATGCAGACTGCTGGGGAGAAAAGATGTTAGCAGTTCCACCCAAATGTTCAGCACATAAGCTATCACCCTAGAAAGATATATCCATGAAGATAATAGTGATATGGATGTTATAGCAGTGATCAGCTACCTTGTCATTAGAGGGAAAGCTAATTCCTCAGGAGAAAACTCATGTCTGGTAGTACAAACTTGGCCATGAACCCATGACTGGGTAGTTCATTGCCCCTGGGAGAATATATTACTATTAGTTCCCCATATGTAAATGTAAACATCTTCACATCTACACACATTGGGGTAGCACTAATTTTGGATTTAATGTGTTATATACATATAACAACAACAAAGAGGACATGAAATTGGAAAGGGAGGGTTGGAGAGATTAGGACAACTTGGAAGATGTCTTAGTTAAGCTTTCTTTATTGCTTTAATAAATCACCCTGACCAAAACAACTTAATGAGGAAAGAGATCAAAGACAGAATCTGGGGGCAAGAACTTATGCACAGGCCATGGAGAAATGCTGTATACAGGCTTGCTCCTCATAGCTTGCTCAGCCTGCTTTCTTATAGTTCCCAAGACTAACAGACCAAGGGTGGTACTGCCTACCATGAGCTGGGTGCTCCTTATCCAATCACCAGTTAAGAAAATGCACCACAGGCTTGCACACAGACCAGTCTGTTGGGAATATTTTATCAATTGTAGTTTCCCCTTCCAAACTAATTCTAGCTTGTGCATGGTGACATAAAAATTTGTCAGCAAAGGAGATAACAGGGAGTGGGTATGATCAAAACACATTGCATACATACATGATATACTTAAAGAATATGTAAATAAGAAGAAAACCAAAATCTGAGCTACATGTTTACCAAGCACTCTTAATATGGTTAATATAAATTTTCAGTGTTAGACCATCACTAAAAATTTAGTGTGAATAGCCTAAGCATGTCTATAGGTATTAGCCCAAGAAATATTCATTTCACATGTTTTATATAATGTTGCTCAATACATTCAAAAGGAGATAATATTTCACAAATGTCATGAACCTCAACACATTTTTATTACTTCTATTTCAGCCTAAAAATGCTCATGAACAGTCACACCATGGAGTTGAGTCCTATTGTCTTTTATAAGCTTGTGAACAATAAATCATGCATTAAATTTGGTGCCCATAAGCATACTTTGACTGATGCCTGCTAGGAAACTAGGAATTTGCCACAGTTTTAAACCAATATTCTTTAAATATTTATTTAGTGGGAGAAGTGTTGGCACTTCTGAAGCTTTCTTTCTTGTTTAAATTTAGAGGTGCTGTCAAAGGTAGAAATGAGATCATTCTAGACTTTTTTTGGTTATATATTATTATTTTTCAGTTATGTTATATATCACATAATGACATAGATTTTGCATAAGCACATAGACTTTAAAGAGCCCCATATTTCTGATTTACTCCCATGTGACTGATGTTTAGTACCTTTTACAAATTGGTATTGGACAAACTGTTGAGCCTATTGCCTTCTCGGTCCAAATCCATTAACTGAGTGATGGACAGATTTAGAAGAGAAGTTTACTCTTCATTTAAAATGGTATCACTAATTTAGGTTAGCCACCTTAGACTGATATGCTGCTAATTATAAAAGAAAATAGTATTTATTTGAATTCTCTAAATGATGTTCAAGTTTTATTGCTGATGGTCTTTGACGTAGTGAGCCTACCCTCATTATATTAAATGACACAGTGTTTTCTTTTTTCCCTACCATCATGTAGAACATTTGTCCTTTTTCCTTTGATTTGTTTTCTTTTCTTTTATTTAAAATATATTTTTCTATACAATAAATTCTAATTGTGGTTTCTCCATGCCTGACTCCCAGTTTCTCTCCATCTTCCTTCACTCCTGGATCTACCTCCTTTCTGTCTCTCCTTAGAAAACAAGCAAACAAACAAACTGCTAAAGGATAGTAAAATAAAATATAATACATACAATAAAACAATCAGAATATGACAAAACAAACAGTAGAAAATGGCCTAAAGAAAAAAAAAGTCAAGAAACTCTTATAGCTGCAAAGATACACACATTCCCACACAAAGGATCCAATTATTAAAAAATGAAAATAGACAAAGCAGAAATATATATAATAAATATATATGAAAAGACATGTAAGGCTAAATAACAGTGCCTTAATGCAACGTATGAGACAAAGTAGCTCCATAGGTACCATTGAGCTCATTTTCTGCTGCTTGGCATGGGGCCATCCCTTAAGAGTAATTTGTTTGTCCAGTGGGACTCCCTTGTAGAAAATAATTTTTTCATTTGCAAACTGTTATCAATTAGATAGAGTTTCTGTGTTAGGGTGGGAATATGTGTTTACATCTCCTTTCAGCTCTAAGACTCCATCTGGTACAGATCCATGTAGACCCTGTGAATGCTGCTTCAGTCTCTGTGAGTTCAAATATTCCTTGGTTCCTTCCCTTCCCTGTAGATCTTACAGTCTTTCTGCTTCCTCTTCCACAGAGTTCCCTAGATGATGAAGAAAGGGGTTTGATGAAGACTTCCCATTTACATATGGTTGGTCCAAGGTCTCTCAGTCTTAGCACATTTTCTGACTGTGGGTCTCTCTAATTGTTCCTGTCTGCTCTGGAATAAGCTTGTAAGATGATGACTGAATAAGGCACTGATAATTTTTTCTGATACCATGTAGGGTACCTTCCAGCAATAAGGACACTAGCCTGCAGGAGTGAAGGCTCTAGGCAGGCACCAGCTTGACTTCTTTGTTTTCAGTGAGTTATGTAAGTGTAGTCTTCACAAATAACACATTGCTATGGGTTTGGAGAGAGCAACAGATATCCTTGGAAAGACCTAGGGTTGTTTAAGGGTTTCAATAGGATCCATTGGGCCAATAACTCAATTCATTTTAACCCATCCCTAGTACTGGAAGTATCATTTGTTAACCCATTTGGGCTTCTCTCTCCCCTGTCATTTGGTATATCATTTAGGTTCCCTTCATATATGTATATATTTAGGAAAGCTTCTACTATATTGTTTCTAACAGTCCCTCAGATGGTGCTTAATTTCAGATGTCCCCCCCCATATTACCTCCACCACTGTCCTCTTCCCTCCCTCTCCCAGTTTAATCCTTCCCTTCCAGTGCCCCACCCCCAACTTAAAACAATCTACTCTCTTCCCCTTCCTTTGGAGACCTAACCCCTCTAACTAGTCCCTTGATATAGGCCTAACCCTTGTTTCTTTGGATTGTAGCTTGCTTATCATTGACTTAACAGCTAACATCCACAACAAAGCAAAGATGTACTTATTTTTCTTTCTTGGTCTGGGTCACCTCACTCAGGATGACTTTTCTAGTCATATTCATTTACTTGTGAACAACATGATTTCATTGTAATAGTTGAGTAATATTCCATTGTGTAAATGTACACTTTTTTTTTTTTTTTGGTTTTTCATGACAGAGTTTCTCTGTATAGTTTTGGTGTCTGTCCTGGATCTTGCTCTGTATACCAGGCTGGCCTCAAACTCACAGAGTTCCACCTGGCTCTGCCTCCTGAGTGCTGGGATTAAAGGGTGTGCCACCACCACCACCCAACCTGTACACTTTCTTATCCATTCATCCAGTGATGAAAATCTAGGTTGTTTACAATTTCTGGCTACTATGGATAAACCAGTAATGTACATGGTTAAGCAGTTGTCTCTGTAGTAGGACGGAGTGTCTTTGGGTGTTTGCCCAAGAGTGATATTAATAGATCTTAAGGTAGATCAATTTTTATCTTCTGAAGAACTCCCACAATGATTTCCATAGTGCTCTTAGAAGTTTTCACTCCCAACATAAAAGGATGAGTATTTCTCTTAATCCATATCCTTGACAGTAGGAATTGCCATTTGTTTTTTATTGACTTTGGCCATTCTGAATGGTGTTAGATGAAATCTCAATGTAGTATCAATTTTTGTTTCCATGATGACTAAGAATATTAAACATTTCCTTAAATATTTCTCAGCCATTTTAGTTTCCCATTTTGAAAATTCTCTGTCTAGATTCATGTTCCATTTTTAAATTGGGTTATTTGTTTTTGTGGTGTTCAGGTTTTTGTATTTTTTATATAGTTTAGATATTAGTTCTTTATCAGATTCATAGTTGGTAAAATATCTTTTCCCATTCAGTATGCTGCAACTTTGTCTGAATGATAGTGTCCTTTTCCATGTAGAAGATTTTTTGTTTTATGAGGTACCAATAATTAATTGTTAAAATAATCCCCTATGTTAACAGTGCTTTTTTCAGAATTCTTCCCCTTTGCCAAGTGAGTTCAAGGTTATTCCTTACTTTCTTGTCTATTAGGTTCAATGTATCTGGTCTTATGTCGAAGTCTTTGATCCATATATACAGTTGAGTTTTTCCAGGTAATACTTACAGATCTCCTAGGATACTTATTCGTTCAGTCATCTAGTTTGATCAGCACCACTTTCTGAAGATGTCTTTTTCTCCAGTGTGCATTTCTGGCTTCTCTATCCAAAATGAAGTATCTATAGGTATAGGGAATTATATCTAGGTATTTGATTCTATTCCATTGACCAATATGTCTATTTTTGTGTCAATACCATGCTGGTGTTATTACAAAATCTCTGTAGTACAATTTGAAATTGGGGATGATGATATTTCAGTTCTTTTATTATACAGTATTGTTTTAGCTCATCTGGATTTATTGTGTTCCCACATGACACTGAAAATTGTCTTCAAGATCTGTGAAGAATTGTGTTGGAATTTTGATTGGATTTCATTGAATACATAGATTGTTTTTGGTAGGGTGGCAATTTTATTTTTTATTGTTATTATTTTGGGGATTTTTTTTTTGAGAGAGGATTTCTGTGTAGCTTTAGAGTCTGTCCTGGAACTTGCTCTGCAAACCAAGCTGCCTTTGAACTTACAGAGATCTTCCTGCCTATGTCTCTTGAGTGCTGGGATTAAAGGCATGAGCCACCACTGCCTGGTTATTATTTTTAATTTTTTTCTTTATTAAGAAATTTTCATTCATTTTATATATCAACCACAGATCCCCCTCTCTTCCCTCCTCCTGCTCCAATTTTCCCCACCCAACCCACTCCCCATTCCCTCCCTCCCATGGGGAGTCAGCAAAGTCTGATACATTCAGTTGAGGATATTTTTATTAAATCAGTCCTTCCAATCAGATAGCTTCAGAGATCTTTACATCTTCTGATATCTTCTTCAATGTCCTGAATCTTTTAGCATACAAGTCTTTCTTTCACCTACTTCCTTAGTGATACTACAAGATATTTTATATTTTCAAGGCTATCAAGAAAGTTTTTGTTCCCTGGATTTCTTTCTCAGTCCATTTGTCATTCATACATAGAAGTCTATTGATTTTCGTGAGTAAGTTTTATACCCAGGATTTAGTGAATGTGTTTATCAGCTGGAGTAGTTTCTAAGTGGAATTTTTAGGGTAGCATATATATACTATCATAACATCTACAAATAAAGATATTTTGACTTCTTCCCTTCCTATATAAACCCCTTTGATCTCCTTCAGTTGTCTTAAAGTCTTAGCTAAGTACTATATTGAATTGTATGCAGCAAGTGTTTAACCTCTTGTTCTTGATTTTAGTGGAAATATAATTTTTCTCTCCATTAAACTTGATATTGGATATGGCATTCTGTAAACTGCCTTTATTATGAGGATGTCCTTTATATCACAAATATTTCCAGGAGTTTATCATGAAGTAATGATGGATTTTGTCAAAGACCTTTTGTTCATCAAGTAGAGGATCATGTGATTTTTTTCCTTCAGTTGTTTTTTATATGGTGGATTACATTCATTGATTTAAGTACATTGAATCATTTCTGTATTTCTGGGTTAAAGCCTATTTGTTCTTGGTAGATGATCTCTGTGATATGTTCTCAGTTTCAGATTGCAGGTATTTTATTGAGTATTTTTGCATCTATATTCATGACGGAAATTAATCTGTATTTATCTTTCTTGTTGGGAATTTATGTCATTTATGTAACTGTGATCTCATAACAAAAATTGGACAATGTTCCTTATGTTTCTAGCTTGTGGAATAATTAGATTATTGACATTAAGTCTTATTTGAATACCTGGTAGACTTCTGTCTTAAAACTGTCTCTGCAGACCACCACCCTCCCCCTTGGGAGACTTTTAATTATTGTCTGTCTTTAACTTTGGGTTATAGGTATGTTTAACTTGATTATCTCATATTGATTTAACTTTGATAGGTGGAATGTATAGAGAAAATTACCATTTTCTTTTAGATTTTCCAAATTGACAGAATACAGATTTGTTTTCAGTGTGTCCTTATGATTCTGAGGACGGCCTTCATGTCTGCTGTTACGTCATACTATTCATCTCTAATGTTTTCTTCTTTTTAATTTGAATGTTCTCTTTCTCTCTTTTAGTTAATTTTGCTAAGGGTTATCAATCTTATGATTTTCTTAAAGAATCATCTCTTTGTTTCACTGCCTTTTTATATTGTTTGTTTCTATTTTATTGACTTCAGACCAGAGTTTGATTATTTCTTGTTGTCTACTTCTTTTGGGTGTGATTTCTTCTTTTTGTTCTAGAGCTTTCAGTTGTGTTGTGAAGTTGCTAGTATGAGATCTCTTCAGTCTTGGGGAAAGTTCCATGAGGTGCAGAGAAGATGTATTCTTTTGTGTTTGGTTAAAATGTTCTGTAGATATCTTACTTAGGATTTTCCCTTGGAGTTTTTAATATACTTTATTTTTCTATGTATTTAATGTTTTGATTATTATGTACCATGTGGAATTTATTTCCTGATCCAGCCTGTTTGGTGATTTATAAGTTTCTTGTTTCTAGGTTTAGG
Source organism: Peromyscus attwateri (assembly GCA_902168425.1). NCBI lineage: Eukaryota > Metazoa > Chordata > Mammalia > Rodentia > Cricetidae > Peromyscus > Peromyscus attwateri. The sequence continues at coordinate 20,021 of CABHPP010133447.1, forward strand.
AAATTTTTCTTCTATAATTTTTTTCAAGACAGGTTTTCTCTGTGTAACAGCTCTGACTGTCCTGGAACTTGCTTTCTAGACCAGACTGACAACAAACTCATAGAGATTCCACCTGACTCTGCCTCCCAGGTCCTGGGATTAAAGGCGTGCACAATCACTGCCTGGTTTTTCTTCTATGATTTTACTCAAAATACTTTTGTGCCTTTGACTTGCTTCTGTTTGCTATCTGTTGAAAGTTTAAAAATTTCAGAAAACTGAAGATTTGTGAAAATCAAGGCTGATTCACTATAGAAGTGAAGGAGACACTAGTCTCTTTCTGACAAGCAGCGTAAAGTTACCTCGAGTAAATAAATGATTAATAAATGCACAATTAAGCAAATCTCTTACTTTAAATACTCCATTTCAGGGTTATAACAGTTTCAGAGCATAAATTATTTTATGTGATCAAAGACCACAGCACTCTCTGGCACTCAGTATTTATTCCTCGTCTTTGGCTTCATTTTTATGGATGCTCCTCAAGCCAAGAGGGGATGATTGGACTCTACTGGTTTGGCAAACTAGATGGAAGAGAATGCTTCATTTTGTGTAGTATCAACCCACACATCTGGATTGAATTTTTCTAGTTTGGTTGGAATCACATAATCAACTTTAAATCACTCACTAAGGTGCCCAAGAAATGTAATATCTCATTTGCAAATATGAAAACAGTTTGGAAGTTGTATCCCTAAGAAGCATGATGTTAAACTCTCACATTGGGTACTGAGAGATATGAGTATGTAAGAAAATCCATCTGGAAAATATTACAAGTCATATTCAGGGCAGATTTTAGAGTTGTGTGTTGTTCTGTTCAAATTTATCTTCACAAGAGCACTTAAAATAAATGACTAAGAGTGATGATTATGCCACACTTTTAAAAAATAAGCCATCACATCTAATTTAAGAAAACTACAATTATATTCTTTTTTTTAAGTGTGAGCCTAGGCCTTTAATGGCTTTGTTATCCCTCCAGTCTTATAATTGTATGCTGAAGCAGAGGATAGATATTAAATTCAACTCTGAATAAAGAATAGGTAAGTATAGACAGAAGAGAGAGGCAGTCATTAGATGGAAAATTACTATAAGTTATTTTAGTGACATCAATCTAAAATATAAATCTTGGGTGGTGTTGGGAGTTAACATTTTCTTCCAGGTAGAGGCAAGAGGCGCTAACACAAGCCAGCACTGAGACTAAAGAGTGTTTTTGTTTTAGTCATTTAATTTGTTTCATCCTCTATTGAAGTTACTGCTTCAAGAATTTCATGCAATGTTCTATGTCTTTAGTGATGTTTTCTTCAGCAATAGGGTCTTACATCATGCTATGGAGTGTAACCAAGAGCAATGACAATAACCTGTAATATTTGGTAGTTCTTGGTATTTCAGTAGCCAGTAAGTCCCAATGAAGTAACCTATTCCTGGGACAGGACTTTGTATTTGTTAATAGCTTTTCTTGTTCAAAGACCATTGTTGCCCCCATGAAGTATGGCCAAGACCCAAGTGTCACAACCATTATGACCAACAAATAATAAATAGGAGCTAATAAAAATAAATTTCTCTATAGTAAATGACACCATTATGTAAATAAAGAGGAAGACTATAGAATGGGAAAATAATTTCACCAGCTATACAGCAGAGAGAGGGTTAGTATGCAGAATATATAAATAACTAAGAAAATTAAAATCAAGAAAAGAAGAAAATAAGTAGAGAATTCTAAAACTGTGAAATACAAATGGCTAAGAAACATTTAAAATAATGTTCAATATCCTTAGCCATCAGGAAAATGTAAATTAAAACTTTATTGTGATTTCTTCTTATTCCAGTTAGAATGGTTAAGTACCAAGAAGCAAATGACAATAAATGCTGGATTAGATGTGGGGAAAGGGCAACACTTAATCACTGTTGCTTAGGATACACAAGTCTTTCATGTCTTATGGAAATCAGTGTGCATACAGTTCCACAAAAATCTATCCAAATCTGAGGTGTATATCTGTAGCAGGTCTCTGTATTCTCCTACAGAGAAATTTGTTCATTCATGTTCTTTGCTGCTCCAATCACCATAGCTTGTAAATGAATACAGCCTAGATGTTCATTAGCTGATGTACAGATAATGATTCCAGGTAAAATAGGGCACACATGGAAGTGGGTGTTATCATATCCTCTGAAAGTGATGACAGTTTTATTTTTTAACTTTTAGAGGAGGTTTTCTTTCAGCTTATATTTCAAGATCATAGACGTTCAATAAGGGAAATCAGAGCAGCAACTCAAGACAGGAACCTCAGCAAGAAACCATGAACAAATGCTGATTACTCATCCACTCAATGGCTCATGCTTTTTGATACATCCCAAGTATATCTGCTTTGGGATGTTACTGCCCACAGTGGACTGGACCTTTCTACATCAATTAGCAGTTTTAAAAAGTGCCCTACATGTATTCCCACATGCCACTATGATTGAGACAATTATTCAATTGAAGTTCCCTCTTCCTAGGTGATTCTAGGATGTGTCAGGCTGGCAATAAAAACTAACGAACACACATGCATATCCTCATTTATTCCTTTTTATTAAGAGTTTTTTTTACTCATTTTACATACCTATCAAGGATCCCCCTTTTTCATCCTCTGATCCCTCCAGCTCCCCACCTCCCCCAGCCAGCAGTAGGATCAGAGTCCATCCATTGTCCATGAGCAGGCTTTTTGGAGCCCACTACCTATGATGGGACACCTTGCCTAGCCTTGAGGCAGCGGGAAGAGCTTGGACCATCTACTAAATGTACCTCCCCATGCATTCCATCCTTATCTTCTTGTAGGAGGGAATGGGGGTGGGTGGGTTGGGAGATGATGACAGTTTTTAAAAAATAATTTCTATTGAAGAAACGCAGCCTTAGATGCTTGGAATTTTATTTGAAAGACTGTGTTTATGAGCAGTAAGAGTGGAGAATCTTTCATACTAAGTATCTTTAGAGACAGATTATTATATAATTTGAATATGAGAACTCAAATAAGCTACATTCAGCTCTGTCTTTGAAGCATGCCTAACTGGTAAATTGAAGTCTGATTTTGTGGACCCTAAGAACAATAACACTGGAATGAGGAGGTACGTAATGCTCATGTATTTGTTCCAAATCAGTTTATAACAGTTTCCTCTCTTCACTTCGGATTCATATAGTTAGCTCTAAGATCTCGGCAACCTTCTCTGTGTCTCCCTTTCTCTTTCACAAAACAGACATGTTTTAAAATATGAAAAAAGCTAAATATGGCTTTTATAGTTTTCTTTTTTAGACCAAATACTGATAGGAAATTGCCTGCTCCTAACTGAACTTGGGAACCTCATAAAAAGGTTATTTATTCAAAGGTTATTTTGATCTTGATTTTGAAAATAATTTAGGCACATTCAGTAAGCATCCAGCATCCCCTGAACCAAGTATCGGCTGAAATTAATTCCCAATGGTGAGCTTGAAAAAGAAATAATGTTCATATCCTCCTCCAAAAGATACATGACACTGTTGTAAATCATGGGTCATTATTCCTTGGCACTTTATCACTTTTGTCAAATAAGTTTATTCTAAAACGAGACACAAAATAAGAATAAAGGTCATGAACATCAATATCGATAACATAATTACTTTGCTTTATGTATCTTAACTTTTTACTGGCCCTCCTCAATACTTCCTGCTCCTTGAATTAATGCCCCTATAATTCCTATGAATTGGTCATGAAATATCAAGAGAAAAAATGACTGAAAAAATATTTGAGTAACAAGTACCAAGTTTTATATTGTCATTACCTATCTTCAATTATGAGATTCAGATACATCCCATTTTCTTAGCTCTTTAGTGAAATGAATATGAGCTATTCAAACAAAATTTTCTTTTCCTTTATAAATTGTACCCACAAAGTACTCAAATATAATAATAGCTACATGAAACATGAGTATCAACACACAATTGCAGTCCTTGTTTCATATTTCAGCATAAATAAAAATGACTAAAATATTTTGCATATAAAGAGACAAATCTTTTGCATATAAAGGAACAAAGAGATTTATTTTGTATTTATCATCAACATGTTTTTAAGTAATGTAATTCAGTAGCTTTCTCAGTGAAGATCATCTTGCTTAATTATAAGGCTATGTAAATATTAAAGCTCAAGAGAGTGATTTTCTTTGCTTGGCTCATCTGATATTTTGTATTGTTAACAGCATAAAATTAATTTCCTAAAACTTAAATACATTTTAATTAAAAATCATTAAACAGCATCAGATAGCAAATATGTCAATTTTATCTGACTATACTTCAAAACTTTTCATTTGTAGTTTATAGAGGAAATTATAGTCCTGTGACAGAAGCATATCAAATACTGCATGCAGTGTGTTAGAAACATGCTCAAAAATAGAAAATTCACTATTTTCTAATAATGTGACCATTCAGTAGGCCTGTGTTCTTTAAAATGTATGTGTCAACACAGCAGTTGGTGGGCAATGTTTTGCTTCTTAGCCATTCCTGGAAGTGCCTGAACACTTATGGGAATGATAGTGCTGTGTCATTGCAAATTGATTGAATCTGTGACATGTTCCTGGAAGTCACTTCATGGAACACTATTATATCAGAGATGAAGGAAAATTACTGTAGGAGAGAGGAAATAAGCTCATTGTGCTGGACAACAGTGATCATTTCAAATATTATAAAGGATGTCACTTATTTCTGCCTCAGTGAAACCACCTTCCTTTGTATCGGTATTATTAAGGTGTAGCCATTCTGGAAAGAACTGACTTACTTCTAAGAAATGTGAGCTAGATACACTATCAAAGTATATCCATGGCTGTGCTAAAGCCTAAATTCTAAGTTTAAAAACTTTTTATAAACATTGTTACAGTCATACATCACACATCCATGCAAAGCAATGCATATACACACATGTACACACACAAATAAATAAATAATTTTGCTGGAAATGGACTGCCTTACTATGTACTCTGCTGTGAATAATAAGTGCCTGAATCCATTTAGTTATTATATGACTTATGATGTTAATATTAGTGTCTTATAAATGCTTTAAGTGGGAAAAATATTCAGTAATTTTAGGTAATGATTGTAGATTCCTGAGTGTGTGAACGAGTGAGTGTCTGTATCTACATTTGTTTCCTGTGCTTTTTCTTAGACTGTTTTCCTTCTCTTTTTTTAATCCTATTCTACTGTGTTAGTTTTGTATTATCTTCTGTATTATATCATATTTGAATGTATCATATATTAATTATATCATATTATATTATATTACATTTATTACATTTTCATACCTTAGAAACTTGACTATTTTCTAATAAGAAACAGAAGGACTTATATAGTAAGGAGGAACTAGGAATAGCAAAGGAAGCCATAATCAGGATATATTATTTTAGAAAAAAATCTTTATTCAATAAAAAATAATTTATCTATTTATATCTATTCACATATATGAATCTATCAATGTATCTACATATATAATGCATTTGAAAGAAAGGGATAAGAATATACATTTATATTTACCATTTTCAATAACCCCTAATGATTTTATAACTGATCCACATGAGGTACATACTAATTTAAAGAGTTTTGTAGATAATATAGAGTGCATTTTTAAAGAATATTATGTAATGTATCTTCTATATAGTAAAGATTTTTATTGTATATTCATAATGTATGACTAAGTTTTACTACACAATCATAAAAGGGACAATTTTCTGAGCAAACTGCACCCATTCCTAGTGAGAAATATATACTAGTATTGCAATTTTCTCATTTTCTATTGCTTCAATAATTGTCTTTGGCTTCAAAGTTTTCTTGTATTTTGCCAAGGATATTGCAGAATATTTTAGCAAAAGATAATATCTTCAAAAGAATTTGTGGTGTAATTCTGATATGATCAAACTTTATATCCTTTTTCCAAACACTTGTCGTCACACTGCCTGCAAATTCAGAGGACATCAGTTCTAAGACTAGATTGAAGTGAGAATCAATCTTCTTCCCCAGAAAATCCAACAGGTCTTGTTCCAGTAAGACTGACATTTCACTAACATTAGCTTTCTCTACATCTGCTCCTTGATGCACTGACACCTTAACAAACTTCATCAGAGCACAAGTTTTCAGATTGCACCCCTCTACCAACCTTGTCTACATTTCTAATCACCCTTCCTTTCTCAGGAACAATCTTAATTCTTGAGATCACTGGCTTACATGCTATCATTTCACGTGTTATCATTTTTCAAATCATTATCTCTATGAATGATCTGTCCAGCATCCTGAATCACCTTTCCTTGTATTCACTTTCATTATTTCTTCTAGATTATACTTCTAAGAGGGGTTTCCTAAAGCTTGGCACTATAACAAATGTAGCACATCCCAAGTCTTAATTTCAAATTTAAACACTCCATCGTTTAGAACTGTCGGTAATACTCAAAGCTGATTTCCTTCTTTAATACTCAAGTTAATTAATCTCATTTTCCTAAGTGAATTTCACAATTTAGTTTTTAAACTGAGCAAAGTCCCAAAGGCCCGTTTTCCCAGTTTCCACTAAAAACCTTATTATATCAATTCCTTTCCACCAATAATCACTCAAAATGTTTGATATTAGTTAGCACTGAAATCAAAATCTTCCTTGCTGTTTTTTTTTGTATTATAGTCAATGTCATTTCTTCTCAACATTACTACGGTGATTACTGATGCCATTCCATACAATTCCTATATTAAATTAGAAAATATAATGTGCATTATGATAATTCCCAGTCAGATGATACTAGAAATAAGAATTATAGGTTAAATTATTCCTATTGTCAATATGAAAGGATTCTGTTCTCTTTCATGCTTTTATTTAACTATGAAGAACAAAAACATGCTCTGGATTATTTTCTCATTTCTGGAGTACAAATATACATTTTGGATATTTAACACACATGCACTTTCAATTAGTTTTTTATCTATTATTCATAGAATGGATAAATTCTTAACATTATGTGTTGTATCCCACCCCATGTGACTAAAGCACACCCTTACCTCCTACAATTTTTATCTCCCCTTTTACAACATTAGTAATTTTCACTGTGTTATCTGTGTTAGGTCATGTACCCTGTATCATTTTCCACCTTCACAATGGTAAAAGCAACCACACAATTTTTCTTAGATTTTTTTTTTTACCTCCTCAGTTTACCTGTAATGGTCTCATTTCAAGCAAAATTGCAAAAATAATGTATGCACAAACACTATTTCATCATTTTCTATTACTGTTGAACTTTATCCAGTTGCTCTCAGCACTCTTTTCAAAGAAGCTACTTTGAAGGTCACTAATGACCTCCCTTGTCTACATGCCATTGATTATCCTATAGCCACAACTTCATTTGAGTGATCAGATATTTAAATTTATGTTCCTTGCTTTACAAAACTACTCTCATTAAATTATGCAGAAGCTACATTCCCCTGCTCTCCTCTTGGTTTGCAATCTTCTTTAATGAATCTCTTTTACTGATATGCAAATTCAGAAGAATCTTCCAGAATGTGTCTCAGCACAGATTTTATTCTCTATTATTCCTTGGTGATCTTATTCAGACCAGTGTAATGTAAAGAAAGTAAAATCCTCAGTATATTAAATTCTATATCTTTCCATGAGGTACATTTGGTGTGTGTATGTGTGTGTGTGTGTATGTGTGTGTGTGTGTGTGTGTGTTTCTGTGTTCAGTTTTTTTGTTTTGTTTTATTTTGTTTTGTTTTGCCATTTCTTCATCTGTAAGACAATCTGAGAGGTTATCGTTATGGAGATTCATTTAAACCAAGGTCCATTTAATCTATGATGATGCAAACAGTATTTCCCAGATCCACTTTCTAGATGACTTCCTGTAAATTTCTGTCGGTTGGAGATAGTGGCAGGATGTTAGAAATTGGCAGGAGCTACAAAATATTTTATAGCTTCCAAACACGCCTCTGGCAATGATGACAGTTACAGAAACAGCTGTGTTGAACTTGGGAAGCAGGGGTAACAGTAGAAGTAGCAACAGGCTGGGGTACCAGCAATTAAGGCACCAGTACAGAGAGAAAGAAGTCATTGCTTTTTGTTGAGACTGTGAACAGCAGAGATTTGTAGGGGAAAAAAAAATCTCTGGTTTATCAAAATCCCTCTACCCCTTCCACCATACTCTAGTTACTTATCATTTAGGAACCTTATCTATTCATATTTGTCCCCAAAGTTCTTTGGAGCACCAAATTCCCTAAATTAAATTCTACCAATCTCAGTTCATATAGCAGATTCTCTTTGCGTATTTGTTGTTTACTGAGTGAGACATGAGGAAATTCATATTTGAAGTTAGTTTACTGAAATAATAGAGATTAAAACATGATGATCAAATTATTGGTGGATGATAAAATTAAAACAGATTGATAGTGCTGGAAGACAGTTTGGGAGACTGATAACTTGGTCACACTTATTCAATTAGGAACAGATTTTGGTTAGGACAAAGTAACTTAATTCTTTTGGTAAGGAAAAGTAAGTGGTCATTGTCCTTTGTTGTGTAATCAAAGAAATGTCAGGAGATCTTTTATCATTCAGTTAACACTTTTCTTTCCCCTTTTCTTTTTATCTATTACCTTTCAAGATGCAAAACCTATCATTTATACGCAAAAGTCTGCTTGTTCCCCAGAAAACTACCTTGTTCTATTCTTCTACTGTAAATGATTAGTAAAAGGATTAAAAGAAAAAGAAAGAAAAAAAGAAAATTCTGACTAGTTTGTCTGTTTGCTTGTTTTTTTTTTCTTTGATGATGTGACTAATTTTTGAATAACTATGACTTCTTTGCTAAATCACCTTTGGTACTACAATAACAAACACAACATCATGGGTCATTACTAAGACATTTTACCCATTTGGGGGTACCCTGAGGATCGTGGGTCCTGTTCCTTAAATGTATAACTCACAGTTGCAAAAATTGTCCCTCATATACATCTTTACTGTCTCAGTATATTACATTCGTGCAACAAATACTACTCACTAGGCTGGCCTCAAACTCACAGATATCTGCCTGCTTCTGCCTCCAGAATGCTGAGATTAAGGGAGTGTGCCACTCTGCCCAGATCAAATGTTATTCACCTTGCAGAAAGAAATATTAAAGGTGATATTCTGCCTCATAGAGCCCATTCTTACATCTCCTTCTGCAAAAAAAGACACTTTCCAAACTACTCTCAGGGGGTATCAGGTATATGCTTTGGTGAAATTATTAATACTTTCTATAGTTATTTGTCACAAAAATTATTGTGACTGCACATAACCACTTGCATTAATATATTCATGTTAAAATAGGTTAGAGAAAGGGGGGCAGTTTTAGAACATTCTTAGTTTCATTGACTAGTCATTAATGGAATCTCCATTTTAAGTCATGTCTTTCTCCAGAATTTCTAACTGAGAAGGTTCCATATCATTTACTTGGTTTTTAAACATAAACACTGTCTCTTTGTCTCACATTACACATAAAAATAATGTTAGAAAATGCTGCTCTCTGAAACCCTTCTAGGAAAGCTTTCATTATGATTGGAGATGGCACCACTTCTGATCCCTGTCACAATAAAATCCTGCTTACTAACTCTCTGGCTTGAATGTGTTTTCTGGGAATTCAAACTTTGTACCTAATACATTGTGCTATATCCACTGAGCCTTCTCCTTCCCAATATAGTTTTTAAAATGATATATCATTTCTATTAACAAATATTTGTTAGTTAACTTGTGTGATATACAATTTGTCATCTGATTAGCAAATATATATGTTTTAACAGGTGAGATTTACTTATATAGAAGCATACTTATGAAAACAGCAATTTAAATTTTACATAAATATTAGTTTATTTCATGGCATTATTGAATTCTACATAATAAAAGTAGTATGTAAAATTATATATGGAGCAAGTAAAAACATTATCATACTTTTTAAATTTTATTATGATAAAACATTGTTCTCTTGAATAAAAACCATTCATGTGTAGATGATTTTTATTTAAGTGGATTAAGAAAGTGGTTCAATAACTTTTTCTTGATATCCTTGCTATGAAATATAAAAACATTTTCTTATGAATGTTATTTGTGGATAATAACATGTATACAATGAGATTTAAAAAAATCACGAGGGGCTGCAGAGATGGCTCAGAGGTTAAGAGCACTGGCTGTTCTTCCAGAGATCATGAGTTCAATTGCCAGCAACCACATGGTGGCTCACAACCATCCATAATGAGATCTGGTGCCCTCTTCTGACCTGCAGGTGTATATGCAGACAGAACACTGTATACATAATAAATAAATAAATCTTTTAAAAAAAATCACAAAAATGAAAGAGCTCTGCTGCAAAACCAAATACTGCCAGATGGAAGGAACAAAAAGCATACTGGCTAAGGGGAATTGCTGGCTTTTAAAAATGTCTCCTGATTTGCAATTTCCAGAGTGAGAATAATGCAATGTAACCATGAGCCAATCACAGAATACATCTGATCTTCAGTGTATACTGCTGTGATATACTCAATACTTACAAGACCTCTTTACCACACCAGCACATACCAGCTATAAAAGGAGAAAAATGCTTTCACTTTTTCAATGAGAGAGATTCTCATAGGTAAACATCATTTTCTCAGATTTCAAGGGGCTTTCTTGGGTGATGTATGCAGTGTCTTGAATAGCCAGAGTGTACTATCATCACAGAAGAATCTTCACAATATTTAATGCCATGATACAATATTGGTATTGTAAAGATCAAATGGTGTAGAAAATTATTCAGCTGTTTAAAGTTTGACATTTTTACTATACCTTTTCCTTCATTATATAAAATAATTCATAGTGATGTTTCAAAACCATATCGAATTCCATCAATGAATTCTGAGCAGAGTTTTGCTACCTGAATTTAATCACAGGGTGGATTTAAATTGCTTTGCCACTATTTTAAGCTGGTACACTCAATCTTCCATCTTTTGGATGTAATGTCCTGTCAACTTTATATCAAAATAGCTTTCTAGTGAAAAACCTTGCATTCATTTCTAAGTATTTTTTTCTTCCACATATATATTGAGTCTCCTGAAGTTACTACTAAATGCAGTCAATTATCTTTGAAAAAATTAATATTAACACATAACTATGGAGAACAAGGGACTTATAAAATAACCTTAAATTTGACTCTAGTGAATAGTTTGGTACACATTACCAAGTTGGATATAAGCATCATAGAGACCAAGCAACAGAATTGTTCTAACATTTTATTAGTATTAAATAATCAATTGATTATTATGTTACTTTAAAACCCTATTTCAAAGCATTTTAAATTGTTTGAAGCTAATGCCCACGTACTTCTATAAATGCCAGATATTTTCCGTGATTCCATCTGGATTTCACTAACATAAAATATATTGAGGTATACATCTCTCAGGCTCTATCTAAAATTCATTTAGACTCGCTTTGTAGTAATAAACACCAAAATTCTGAAAAAAAACAGTTAAAAATAAATCATTGAAAACATATTTTTTAAAAATTTTTTATGTATGTGCACCACATGTATGCCTCTTGCCCACAGAGGCCAGAAAAGGGCATCAGATATCCTGGAACTGTATTTATGGGTGGTGGTTAAGTGCTATGGGGGTGTGAAGAATCAAAGCCTGGACTTCTGATAGAGCAGAATACGGTCTTATTTGCTGCAATTCCTCTGTATCCTTTGGTGTGGGAATTTTTAATTTATTTAACTTAGTTTTTTTTTTCCTTTTTCTATATTGCCAAAGGACTGGCAGCCATCTCTCTCTACTGAATATAATTTCCTTTACCGATTGAGATTTTTAGTCAGTTAATACCAGACCACAGTTTACATTATTTTTTTTCCTCTCATGATATTTCTAATGTTTAACACTTCTAATTGGTCTTTTTTATGATAAATTTGCTAAAATCCTAGATTTCATCTTTTGTTTGATCTACCATTAGCTACTTTTGTAACAGTCATTTTCAAACGCATCGTATAGGACGTTTGTTCTGTATCTAGACCTAACAGATTCTCTAGCCCCTGAAGGAGACATGATTTCTTGCCATTTCATGGTATGTTTACATTAAAAGATATGGAATATCCATTATATGAAAAGCTAGACACAATAGTATAGAAGACAGACCCCCTAGAAATTAGCACAGTTTTCCTTTTTAAAGATTTCTACAGCGGGATACTGTACCAATCAGATATTCCTTATAGCTCACCTGGACTTTGTTGGAATTTCAGTTTGATATCTTCTTACCTGCTGGGTCTCTCCTTCCCTTCCTTTCTTCTCACTGATGGCTAAAGGACTTTTAATGACTAAATCGTGCATGTAATCTCTCTACTCTCCATCCCGTTGTGGTTAAATTGGCTTGTTTATATCTCACTAACTTTAGAAGATTTAATGGTGGGTTGGCTAGTTTTAAGTCAACTTGACACAGGCTGGGGTCACTGGAGATCTGGGAGCTCCCGTTGAGAAAATGACTCCATAAAATTAGGCTGTTAGCAAGCCTGTGGGTTATTTTCTTAATTAGTGATTGATGGAGGAGGGCCCAGGCTGTTGTGGGTGGGGCCACTCCTGGGCTGGTGGTCCAATTTTTATAGGAAAGCAGGCTGAGAAAGCCTTGAAAAGTGAGCCAGTAAACAGCCCTCTTCCATGGCCTCTGCCTCAGCTTCTGCCTCCAGGTTCCTGCCCAGTTTGACTTCTTGTCTAGACTTTCTTTGGTATGGAACAGTGTTGTGGCAATGTAAATCAAAAAAAAAAAAAATGCTTTTCTTCCCTAGTAGCTTTTGGCCATAATGTTTTATTATAGCAATAGAATCTGTAACTCTGACAAAAAAAATGATACCAGGATTGTGGGGTACTGATGTAACAGACTTAATCTTATGTTTTTTGGGAGGATTGTGGAAGGATTTTGGAATTTTGGGTTGTAAAATCCATTGGGCATTCAAACCTTGGTGATCTGTTCTGAGGAAGAATGTAAGATAGGAATATTAAGAGAAATGTATAGGATGGAGGCTTGGCTTGTGAAGTTTCAGAGGGATGTTTGAGAGTCAGTTAAAGTCTCTATCAGGGATGTTGCATATGCTGTTTTTTTTCTTTTTAATTTTTAAATTTTATTTATCTAAAAAACGGGTTTTTTTTTCCATTTTACATACCAATCGCAGTTCCCCTTCCCTCCCCTTCTCCTACCCCCAACATCCTCCAATCTCACCTCCCATCTACTCTTCAGAAAGGGTAAGGCCTCCCTTGGGGAGTCAACAAAGTCTGGTATACTAAGTGAGGCAGGACCAAGCCCCCAACCCCTCCCAGTGTCAAGGCTGATCAAGGTGTCCCACCCTAGGGAATGTGTTCCAAAAAGCCATTCCATGCACTCAGATAAGTCCTGGTCCCACTGCCAGGGGTTCTCCAAATACATCTAGCCACATAACTGATGGTATGATGTTAAAAAAAAATACAAATATAGCATTCTTCATGTTGTTATAAAGGGAAATATTTAATTACTGAGTATTTTTTCATAATAACCTACATTTGAAGATAAGTTTTTTTCTGCTTTTGTGCTTTAATTAGTCGATAAAATGTTATAGTTTACACGTAATGTTTTATAAAACAAATTAATGTCGTTTAATAAGAATAAACTAAAGACAACAACAATATTATATATTGTTTCGGGAGTCTTTTGGACTTCTTTGACTGCTGAACATAGCAAAAGAGGTGTCAGAAAAATTGTAAAAGCCAGAGTCCTGGGAAGAGTAATGCCAGACTGTAACTTCCTGATATGGCATGGAAGCTGCATCCATGAAATATCAACAATAAGATTGCTGAAACAAACTTTAAAAATGCAGCACCAGTTGATGTGTTAAAGTTGATTGAGGAAAACACATTGGGTTGGAACCCCTTGAAAAAAGGCTACAGGTATTAAACAACTGCTGAGAGAGGTATATTAGACTTTAGCATACATACACACACACACACACACACACACACACACACACACACACACATATATATTCATGTGTATATCTGTGTATGTATATATATATATGTGTATGTGATATATTTAGAAATTTTATTCATAGTATTTCCAGAAAGATTGCAATAAAGACAAGATTTAAATTACATGAACTGACTTCTGAACTAATATGACAATATACATTTTTCCCTAGTGAAATAATCTCTGGTCATATATATTCAAACTTATTAGCAGCATCAGCATCTATTTCTTACAAGTCTTTGAGGCTCAAGGCATTATACATTTTAATATTTTATATACACATATATGCAACACAAGAATCTGCAGGTTGTATTTGAATGTTTATTCATATATGCTTAATTATACATTAATTAAATATGCCATATATATCATCATTAAAGAATAAGAGACATGAATTTGAAAGGCAGGATAATGGGAGGAATTTGAGGTAACAGAAAATTATGTAATTATATTTTGACTAAGGAAAAAAATGTTGAAGCATAACATGATGTTTAGAAATTACGATATCTTTAGAAATTATATTTGTCATATCTCCAGAAAAATGCAATAAATATAAGGTTTGAATTATGTGAACTGATTCTGAACTCATCTGAAGCTATGTATTTTCCCCAGTGAAATAATCTCTTGTTATATTATTCAAAATTATTAGCAGTATCAGTATGTATTTCTTACATGCCTTTGAGGCTCAAGGTATTATATGTAAATTTTTATTTCTTCTGGGATGTAAAATAATGTTGCAATAAAAATAGAAATTTGGATTACTGTCCCTTTCTCTACTTAAAATGTGTTTTGTTGTCACATAGCAGTTAATATTTTCTTGATAAAATTAAAACCTCTTTTACAGGAACAGACTTACTATGAATTATGTAAATTAAGCCCCTCACTGAGCTGTTTCTATTTCAAGAAATGTAAGAAGTTCCAGAATATGTTTACCTGACTAGGTGTAGTTTTTAACTTGCATAAGTAACTTAACTAGGCATTAACTTGTTTACGTTCCCCACCCTCGATGTCCTAGTCATTTTGCTTCATTTTGAGTTGCTCTGAAGTGACCTGCAATCAAAGTCTGTATAAGCAATTTGGAGAAATCATTAGGTTGGTTTACTAGTATTAAGAAAGACTCTGGATATGAAAGAAAAGGAATAGTTTAGGCCATTTGAAGAAAGAAATGATGTCTCAAGAAAATAATGAGGCATTCTGAAGAGAAATACCAAAACCTCTTCCAGACTCTCTTGATCTAAGGCAATTTCAACATTACCTTTTCAAATTCTAGGTTAGGAATTCTCTAGGCCTCCATTTACGCCCTCTCTGGGACTTGATGAAACCTGAATTGTTTTCACATTTTATTGAGTTTATTTTTAGTTTAATAAACACTTTCCCTTTTTGCTTATTATCTCAATTTGAAAATTGTATAATTTTTAAGAAATCTTTTAAGTAGTGTTTGACTCTAAAAGTAATACTCCTTTTTAATAGTTGTGCTTAATTCATAAACTAACTTTATGTGCAAGAATAATTACTGGCAATAAAAAGGCAACACTATTCTAAGAGCTTAATCATCAAAAACACATTTAATCATCACAAAAGCAAATTGAGGTATATTTTATTATTACTTTGATTTTATGTTAGGTAATTTAAGCATGGAGAGATAACATCTTTCCTATGACTCTGGATCAAAGAAGACACTGACTTCAGGCACTAGAGCTTCCACTGAAGCATTTTATACTATTTCTTAAAAAAAATAAATGCTTATTTTGTATTCTCATATTCATTGTTTCCTGCTTATTTTTTTGCTGTCTTTGCCCCAGATCTATTTTCTTTTAATATTTTCTTAATGTTTCAGACAGTTTCCAGACACATTTTGTGCAATGTATCTCCCATTTTCTCTTTCCTTGTCTAATTTGATTTCTACTAGGTTTTGAAGGTTTGATTAATCTGTTCAGTGGGTATGTGATGTAACTATCATTCTGCCTGATCTGACTCTATGGTGATCAACCAAAGAACGCTCCATACTCAATTGCAATTACCATATCAATTCCAAATGCCCTGGATGATTTGATTTATCCTGACTTCTGAATTTTTATTTATTGTTTTCATCTTTGTCTAGGCACATGTGACCTTGGAAATAATCCATTGGTAATGTATAACTACATAGTTTACCAGCCTATCCATTTCAGTTTTTTTTGTAGCAACATCCACTATCAAATATTTAATAGAAGGAAATCTGCTTAAAGTATGAAATACATACTTTAGTTATGTATCTATTGTTCTATTTTATCTTATTTTTGCCCTGGGGGGTATACAACTCCTTCTCCATTCAAGCGACTAGAGTAGTACAGTTTCCTGATTTTGTTTTAATAGTACATGGCACATGTCTGTTGCTACTGGTCTTTTGTTGTTGGGGAGTTATAGTATTTCACTATGTAATCCTGACTGGCCTGGACTTATTATATAGATCAGGCAGTCTTCAAACTCCAAAAGATATGACTGCCTCTGTCTGTGGAGTGCTGACATTAAAG
The DNA here is from genome assembly GCA_902168425.1 of Peromyscus attwateri. Lineage (NCBI taxonomy): Eukaryota > Metazoa > Chordata > Mammalia > Rodentia > Cricetidae > Peromyscus > Peromyscus attwateri. The sequence goes on from CABHPP010133447.1 coordinate 36,564, forward strand.
AGGTATGTATACTACCATGCCCAGCTCAAATTTATCTTATGTCTGAAGTACATGTTTTCAAGAGGAAGCCTTATTAGCCATAAATAATAGACATCACATACACTTCAGAAATCAGAACAAAGGAAAAATGAATTCTACTGTTAAGTAGCTGAAAAGAAATAATTGGAAGATAAAAAGTATCTTTTATTTGCAATTTAAAAAGACTCATTTATCTCAATGTGAAAAACGTATAAAGGTATAAACATATAAAAATATTAAATTGGTTGTAAAAAACATTGAAGTTGCAAATAATGACTCAAGGACCTTTCTAAGTTTATGATATTTTGATATATATCATATATGGAGTTATGGATTAGAATAAATTTATATAAATTTTCTCTTTATGTTAAGTAATACAATTTTAATTTATTGTGATAATAGATTTATCAGAAATATAAAATAAATACATATAATATTGATCTAATTTTATAAATATTATTGAAACAATCAAAATAGGTCTCAGAAAAGCACATTAAAATACTATTTGTCTCAGGATTGTAAACTAATATGTAGCAGGAAGGTTTCTCCAGTCCCACCTGACCCTGTGGTCCTGCATCTGCTTATAAAATAATCACTCAGAGGCTTATATTAATTACAAATTGAGTGGCCTATGGTTCAAGCTTCTTGCTAGCTAACTCTTATAACTTAATCAATTACTATTAATCTGTGTATCACCACTGATTTTTTTTTTTTTTTTTTTTTTTAGTGCTCTTGCCTCCAAGGAAAAGTCAGGAAACACGACAGAATCCACTAACAAGAGCTTTATCAAGACCAGGAGAAAGGTATAGATGTGATCAGGCCTGCGGAAGGACACATGTGAGAAAGAGGGCGGGGGAACATAGGGCTAGTCTTACAAAGGCCAGGACGCACCTGTGCACTCAGGCCCACGTGGCTATTCCACGCATGCCCATAGATCACGTGGTCATGTCCACGTGATTACAGGACCACATAGCCATGGGGCATGGGTTATGTAGGACATATGACCCAGAAATAACTAGGTAGAGATGACTAAGTGTCCCACCGGGCATGCATGACCATGGGGGCGTGGTTGGAATTCCTATCAGCCACACATTCTGTGGCTTTACCTGCATTCTATTCCATGTTGTTCCTAGGAAGGCAGTCTGGCTTCTCTCCTACACTGCCTTTCTCTTTCCTGTGTCTCTCCTTGGATTTCCTGCCTGCCTCTAAGCTGCCTTGCCATAGACCAAAGCAGCTTATTTATTAACCAATAGGAACAACATATATTCAGTGTAGAGAATGACATCCCCTAGCATTAATAATTATCTAATATAATGTATGTAACTTCATACATAAAATACCCAAGGCAATGTGTATATTTTATTCATTAAAAGAACTCCTTTCCAGGAAAAAAATGGATGCAGCACACACATACTCTTCAAATCTGTCCTGATTCTGCCTCCTGACAGGAATCTGCTTCTTTTTGTTACAGAAAATAACTCTTGCTATAATTCCATGAGCATGTAATAATTTGAAATTCAAAATGAAAATGATTTAGATTTGTGTTGCAATGTAAATTTATAGTTGTGAATTTATAGTATGCATAAAATATCATAGATTTCTACCAAAATTAGTACACATGGCAATTTGATTTGATTTTTTTTAATTATTAGTACTTAAGCATAAGTGTTGTTTTGAACAGACATGAAAATAGCAGCAATTCAAGGGTCATCATAGATATTAATTCCCTAGTAATAAACTGTTTTGAAAGAAAATATATTTTGGTTGTGGTGCACTATTATGAGAATATGAGTTATTTTATCACCAACCTAATTGCCCCAACTATTTCATATTTCTTTCTAAGATCCCTTCATCTCCTTAAAGTTGTATGTCTGCATATTTGTCCTTTATGCTTCAGGTACTGAGTTTAGGAATCTCGAATTTGTTTTGTTTGTGTAATGCTAGAAAATGACCTAAGGGCTTTAAATATGGTAAGTGTGCATTCTACCACTGAGCTGCATAACCTGCCACAAGATTTGTTGCTGTTCATTTGGGTTTTGTTCTCATTGGTTGGGAACAAAACCAGGGATGTGAGCATGTGAGACAACACTATAGCACTGAGTAACTTCCTAGCTCTGGCTGCTCACACAAGAACACTCGAGCAAATGTCTCCACTTCTCATGTGACTGCAAAAATACTGATCTGGCAAACAGAAATGGTTGTTTTCATGCTATGGCTCGCGTCTTTCCAAAATGTAGCTAGTATGATTTCCTGCCATGGGAGAAAAGAATGTTAAACTAATATAGTGAAATTTTAAGCCTATTTTATGACTAGAGTGCTGAATGACTTTAATATAAAGTCATTTATAGATATATAAAATTTTATATATATAAAATATATATTATATTATATGCTAGAAATATTGAAGTAAATATGAATAATGTGATCTACTGATTCATATGTATAACATGGACATTCTATTTTCAACTGAGTCACCTATATTGTGCATGCGATTCTCTGTCTACATTTAAAGTGGAGTTTAACAAGGTATTTTGAACAGTATGTTCAAATTGATCTAAATAATTTGACAAGATACTGTACTGAAATATGATATGCTTTAGTATTTAATAGAATAAAAATAATTTACAAAATAAGTTTTGAGTGAAAACAAGTAATTCCTTGTGTTTCAAATTTGCAGAAATCACTGGAAGGGGTTCTACTTAATGTTTTACAACACACTGTAAGTACCCCTGTTTTCTATCAGATTTTTAACAAATGTTAAGTAAACACTTGTTAGAAAATGAGACATGTTCAATTATAAGGAATATATTTTTTATCGTTGTATAGTCCTTGTATGAGTTCTGGCTCCATGAACAGACAGCTTTCTTAATTTCTAATAGCAATCACATCATCTGCTAAGTAAGAATTACAACAATAATCTCAAAGCATTGATGTGAGGGTAAATGAGATAAATAATACAGACCATAAAACATATCCATTCTCTAATATTATCCACATAGAATTATATATGACCAACTCCTAGCTGATAAAAGGATCCTAATAACACTAATATATAAAGAACACATTATCCGCACAAAGATTTTATCTTTAAAGTAATATTAAGCTTAGTGGAACTGATGAGATGACGTGCTTGCTATACATGTGTAGAGATTCCATGTCTCTACCTTTTAAACTCTGGACTTATGGATCACCAAACCCACGTGGCATTTACGTTGGTTCTGGGGAGCTGAACTTCACTCCTCAAGCTTGTATGACATATGACATATACAAAGAGCCATTTCCATAGCCTGCATTTTTTTTATTAACCAATATATTTAAATATACACTTTTGGAACTTATACAAATCTTAATACACACTGCAACAAACAATGCCAGTAATATTGTCTGTTTTCATTATGACTAAATTGCAGACAATGTAATATATATATATATATATATGTGTGTGTGTGTGTTATATATTATATGTACACATGTGTTTCAAAGTCATTGTTTTTAAGATGATAATTGTAGGTAATAAGGATACTTAGGTTTCTCAAATTTATAATTAAATAATTTAATCCAGATATGTTAGTCTTAAGCATTTTTAACCATCTCATTGTTTTGGCATCTACATTAAGGCTGTGCTTCTTCCTGGGATCATTGGCTGATTGGTCCTAAGGGTGGGGGGAGTAGAAGCAGGGAACAGGGTTAGGATGACTTTGGGTATGATGGAGACAGCCCTCCAGGAAACAGACTTCAATGAATCAGCTCAACTTTACTTCAGAGTATAAGGAATATACAGGATTGGGCATCCTAGAGACAAACCCTAATTTGCATGAAGTGGCACATTCCTATCACAAAGCTTCATATGTGTCAGTATGGTCCCATAGCAGCGCTCTTAGCACAGGTCTTTTAGCAGGAATCTGTGCCAAGGCTTCAAACAGTCAGGTATCTGGCTTAGAGACAGGTTTCACATAAGGTCAGTCCTTCTGGCCCAAGGACCTTCTCCAGAGAAGGGTGTTAGAGATCAAGAAATTTTGCTGGGGGGTGGGGGGAGGGAGTAGTCTCCATGTTGCTGAGCTTTTGGAAAAATCTGGCCAGACATGGTAGACTGCAACCTCTGACCAGCCAGTAATGCCTTCTAACACAACATGATGACATAAGAATTTGAAATGCATAAGTAAAAGTACCAACACTTTCTTTACTCAGTAGAATAAAAGTCTATTTCAGAGTTTACTCTGACTTCCTGTCATTTCAGAGGTGATGTTGTAAATCCAAGTCTCTGAATCCTGAGAAAATGAATTAGTTGGAGAATTGCTTACCTGCCAAGATGCATGGTGCCATGCTGTTGTACTGTCAATACTGGAACCAGAGGATGGGGTCAAGATGATCTCTGAAAGTCTCAGGTCAGTGGATAAATCATCTAAGAGACAAAACAAGGAAGGAGAGGAAGGGGAGAAGGAAGAAGGGAAAGAAGGAAGGAAGTAAAGAAGGAAGGAAGAAAGGAAGGAAGGAAGGAAGGAAGGAAGGAAGGAAGGAAAGAAGGAGGGAGGGAGGGAGGGAGGGAGGGAGGGA